>SJYX01016997.1:235558-256294 GCA_006410675.1 Oreotragus oreotragus
ATCGATTCTTCGGTGCTCAGCTTTCTTCACAGTCCAACTTTCACATCCATACATGACCACAGGAAAAACCATAGCCTTGACTAGGTGGACCTTAGTCGGCAAAGTAATGTCTCTGCTTTTGAATATACTATCCAGGTTGGTCATAACTTTTCTTCCAAGGAGTAAGCGTCTTCTAATTTCATGGCTGCAGTCACCATCTGCAGTGATTTTGGAGCCCAAAAAAATAAAGTCTGACACTGTTTCTACTGTTTCCCCATCTATTTCCCATGAAGTGATGGGACCGGATGCCATAATCTTCGTTTTCTGAATGTTGAGCCTTAAGCCAACTTTTTCGCTCTCCTCCTTCACTTTCATCAAGAGGCATTTTAGCTCCTCCTCACTTTCTGCCATAAGGGTGGTGTCATCTGCATATCTGAGGTTATTGCTATTTCTCGATCAGATGTCTATAAATGGCCTCTCCAATTCAGGGGTTAGTTCACTTGGTGGCTGGTAAAAAAATGGTTAGTTTGCCCCCAAGAAAGAGTTTTAAAGCATCCTCTGTCAGTACTGCAATAGCTGCAAGGTTTGGAAGGCAGGAAGAGATCTCTTCCCAATAAAGGAGCAGGACATTCAGGGACCACTAGAAACTGGTGGGAAAATGTTTGTCCATCCCAGCAACAAAGAAGTCCTCAGGTGAATATTTTTGAATTTGTTTTCCTGTAACACCCAAAATGGCACAGGTTTCAGAGGAGAAGGCTCTGGAGTAGGAGGTCAGGACAGAGTAGGTAGCCCCCGTGTGAACCAAGAAATTATCAAACCTACCTGCCGCATCCCGCTGCACCCTTGGCTCGAGCCCCGTGGTGGTTTTCTGTGACAGGCAGGCTGGCTGGAGTGGGCTGCTTCAGTGCTGTTGAACCATCATGAGGGAAGGCTTGGTGCTTGACCTTGAGGCTCTTGGGTCCCAAGGGCAGAGTGCTGCCCAATGTCACAATCGATGGCACTTGTAGCAAGCCATTTCAGGAGACTTATCATGATTTGGACATTCTTTGCCCCAGTGTCCCACCTGTCTACAGATTAGGCATTTGTCTTGTGCCTTGTCCTTCAAGGACTTGGCGTCTGTCATATGGCTTCCCTGGAGGGCCACCAGCATCTGGGCATACCTTGTCTCTTTCCTTCTTCCCTTTTCCTGGGCTTTGGCCTCCCTCTACCATTCTCTGTTATAAAAGGTATTGGTGACTGTCTGGACCATTTCATCTAAAGAGGCAGCAGGGTCCTGATACTGTAGCTGATGTAATTTTATCCTGATGTCTGATGCACACTGGGAGAGGAATTTGTCCTCTAAAATCACCTGTGCCTCATAAGAGTCTAAGTCCAAATTAGTAAACTTTTGGAGGGTCTCTTTTAGCCTTTCCAGAAAGGTAATGGTGTTCTCACTGGGCTCCTGAGTTACTGCTGAGACTGGGCACAGTCCCACCACTAATAGGCCTCCTTCTATTTCCTCCTCCTACTTCCTTTGGGATGAGTCTTTCTGAAGCTTATCCTGCCCAGTACTGTTGCAACCTGAGAGCCAGGAGTCCCTGGGTCGGGGTGCAGATCCCCAGAGATGGTGAGGCATGAAAACCTCCTGGAGATTAAATTCCTGGGCAGATCGAGGCATGTCGGCCACCTGGGACCCCTGAACTGGTGGATCCTAAGGCTGAGGCATGATCACTTCCCAGGGACCAGATACCTAGGCAGGTCAAGGCAGGTTGACCTCCTGGGACACCAAGACTGGTGGATCCCTGAGCAGGTTGAGGGGTGACAATCTTCCAGAGACCAGATCTGTAGCAGGTAGAAGCAGGTAGAGCTCCTGGGAACCTGGGCTACTGGGTCCCTGAGCAGGCTAAGGCATAACAACCTCCCGGGGACCAGATCCCTAGGCAGGTCAAGTAGGGTCGACCTCCTGGGACCTCAGGACTGGAGTTGGGCATCCCCAAGGTCTCCAGTGTGACCAATGCTGGTAGGATTAAGGGGTTGTAATCTTAACTCATTGATGGTCTGTTCACTACGGATGGGAATAGATATCATGATGTAAAGCAATCCAAGCCTGTGCCCTGAGACTGGGGACCCGGTGAAGCAGCCATAAGCCTTATCCTCCTACTTTTCTGAGGAATGCAAGTCACTGATTTCCTCCCCTAGTCCTCCAGAAGAGCAGGTTAGGGTGTTTCCAGTGGTAAACATTTCATTGTTATAGACCCACTTTGGGTAATAATAGAAGTAATGCTTTATTGACTATGCCAAAGCCTTTGACTGTGTGGATCACAATAAACTGTGGAAAATTCTGAAAGAGATGGGAATACCAGACCACCTGACCTGCCTCTTGAGAAACCTATATGCAAGTCAGGAAGCAACAGTTAGAACTGGACATGGAACAACAGACTGGTTCCAAATAGGAAAAGGAGTATGTCAAGGCTGTATATTGTCACCCTGCTTATTTAACTAATAGGCAGAGAACATCATGAGAAACTCTGGGCTGGAAGACGCACAAGCTGGAATCAAGATTGCCGGGAGAAATATCAATAACCTCAGATATGCAGATGACACCACCGTTATGGCAGAAAGTGAAGAGGAACTAAAAAGCCTCTTGATGAAAGTGAAAGTGGAGAGTGAAAAAGTTGGCTTAAAGCTCAACATTCAGAAAACGAAGATCATGGCATCTAGTCCCATCACTTCATGGGAAATAGATGGGGAAACAGTGGAAACAGTGTCAGACTTTATTTTTTGGGGCTCCAAAATCACTGCAGATGGTGATTGCAGCCATGAAATTAAAAGACGCTTACTCCTTGGAAGGAAAGTTATGACCAACCTAGATAGCATATTGAAAAGCAGAGACATTACTTTGCCGACTGAGGTCCGTCTAGTCAAGGCTATGGTTTTCCCAGTGGTCATGTATGGATGTGAGAGTTGGACTGTGAAGAAAGCTGAGCACCGAAGAACTGATTCTTTTGAACTGTGGTGCTGGAGAAGACTCTTGAGAGTCCCTTGAACTGCAAGGAGATCCAACTAGTCCATTGTAAAGGAGATCAGTCCTGGGTGTTCTTTGGAAGGACTGATGCTAAAGCTGAAACTCCAATACTCTGGCCACCTAATGCGAAGAGTTGACTCATTGGAAAAGACTCTGATGCTGGGAGGGATTGAGGGCAGGAGGAGAAGGGGAAGACAGAGGATGAGATGGCTGGATGGCATCACTGACTCAAAGGACATTAGTTTGAACTCCGGGAGTTGGTGATGGACAGGGAGGCCTGGGGTGCTGTGATTCATGGGGTCACAAAGAGTTGGACACGACTGAGTGACTGAACTGAACTGAACTGAACTTAATGACAAAGGAGTGGGTTTTCTGGGCCTGTTGGGGCATTAAGAGTAGTTTAATAATAAGTAGGGTGGAGCGATGTTGCCTACAAGGGCCATGGTCGTGGTTGCAGGAGTTAGTAAGTGGCTTAAGAACAAATCAATAAGAGGCAAGAGACCAGATGTTCCATCAAAGTGGAGTGGGGATTTGATCCAGGGGTCTGTTTGTAACTTTAGGAGAAGGGTGGTAAGGATTTGGGCCCAAACAGCCTTCAGGGCTAACACGCAAAGTGGCAAACATTATCCCTGAGAGCCCAATTGCCCTTGAAGGGATGCCACCAACAGGTGGACTCCTAGCAGGCATTGTGTGCCTGTCAGCTGCCCTAGTGGGTCCACTGAGAGGTGCTGTTGACACACATGTTGTAGGGAACATGGAAGATGAAGGCCTGAATCTAGAGGGATTGGATATTATATAGTATTTCCCTCCCAAGGGCCAGCTATTTCCTGGTTGTCCCTTCAGAAGATTGTAGAGGCAACATTGTGAGCCCAGACGGGGCTCAGGAAAAGAGCATGAAACAGAAGGGAAGAGGGCAAGGCACAACTTTTGAAAAAATGGCAGCCCAGGAGCATAACATAAACCAATTAAAATCAAATGGGTCCAAGATGACAGACAAGTCAAATTCAACTAAACCTTAATTCTCAATCTGCAAGCTAAATGACACACCCAGAGGCACCATGACAGTTCAGTTCAGTTCAGTTCAGTCGCTCAGTCATGTCTGACTCTTTGCAACCCCATGAATCACAGCACGCCAGGCCTCCCTGTCCATCACCAACTCCCGGAGTTCAAACTAATGTCCTTTGAGTCAGTGATGCCATCCAGCCATCTCATCCTCTGTCACCCCCTTCTCCTCCTGCCCCCAATCCCTCCCAGCATCAAAGTCTTTTCCAATGAGTCAACTCTTTACATGATGTGGCCAAAGTACTGGAGTTTCAACTTTAGCATCATTCCCTCCAAAGAAATCCCAGGGCTGACCTCCTTCAGAATGGACTGGTTGGATCTCCTTGCAGTCCAAGGGACTCTCAAGAGTCTTCTCCAACACCACAGTTCAAAAGCATCAATTCATCTGTGCTCAGCTTTCTTCACAGTCCAACTCTTACATCCATACATGACTACTGGAAAAACCATAGACAGTTCCAAGGCACTATCAAAAGACCAAGGAGTGGATGGTTCCCCAATTATTGGAATGATCCTCCAACTCATTACCCAGCTCAAAAACTAACCACACCACATTTCATGGCCCCAGCATACACTCTCAGCAATGGCACACACTCTGTGAACTGTGCTTCTCTCTGAATCCAAACAATTGTACCTCTTAGCCATGTCTCTCACTGAATTTTTTTTGCAATGAGACATCAAGAACCTGAGCTTCATTAGGTCCCGAAACCAGGCGCATGGGTTTTGGCTGGGCTCAAGTCCCAGTTGGATACGACTGACTGACTAAGCATAGTACAGAGTCCCTGCCACGTGGGTTTGAGTCCCAATCTTAGGTAAACAGTTGCAAACACAACATTCAGAAATGGAAAGATGATGTCCTGCCCAATACTTTGTAAGCAGTGGCATGGATGGAGAGAAGAGCTGAAGGATGGGACAAAAAAGCAGTGGGGAAAGTGTGCCGAGGAATCCCCTACATAACCTGCTGAAAAATCTGCTAAATACCTGACCTGTGCTCACAGTATTCCTTGGCCTGATCTTTGGCACAAAGAAGATTAAGAACAGAAGAACTCTCACCCACTTGGACAACAGGTAATGAGCTGCAGCAGATAGTGGGGCCTTTGGGACACGCTGGAGAGTAGCCCCTGCCAGAGTCCCTCAGTTGCACTCAGTGCCGCTTGCCTGCTCACAGAGGGCTCGAGAAAACAAGAAACAAGAGATTGTAAAGGAACTAAGATTTGTTAGCCATCTGTTTTTCCAGCAAAGGGGCGAGGACCTCCTACACTAACCGGAGGTCTTCTAGAATCTGAGACTGAGCCACGCAAGCTTTCTGCTGAGTTTGTTTCTGTTGTCCCGGTTTCCAGCACTCTGGGCTTCTGTCACTCCCACTGTGCCGCGTTCAGCTTCCATCACGTGGGGTTTTGCTGAGTTGATCTTCTGCTGTGCTTGGCCTCCGGCTCACGGAGGCGACCTAAGGTTGTTTCAGCCAGGTTAAATCCGAGAAATGGCACCAGATATGTCAGGGGAGTGTAATTTCCTCGGTTCTCTCTCACCGATTTGAATTGGTGGACCTGTGTTACAACTTGGTTACAGCTCAGTTTCATTTGGCAAATGAAGGATAGTACATCCTCCAGGCGTGAGGGCGGGCTGACCTCAAAGGAGAAGCCTCGATCCATCTTGGCTTCCCCTTTTATACGTTTGTCTCCTACCCACCTTGAGCCTGCCCTATGCAAACTGGGCTAGCCGAGAAGGGGCCATGTTTGTTTCACCTGAATTCTCACTCGTCCATGGATTTTCTTTTGCTCCACTTTTCATGGCCTTTTCCCTTTCTTTGTCGTTTAGCCACTGCCATTTTGGATTCCTTTTTCCTATTCTAAATACCTAACATATATGTCAAATAATTGTCAATAGTTAACATAAGCTCTTTTTATTTTTGTGTGTGTGTATGTGTGTATCACAGCAAATATCTTTGATTTCTTCACTGAACTTGTCTTTAAATATTTGTGGTGAGTTCTTTCTGAAAACTTCTTTCAGAATTTAATATAAAAGGTATTAGGGAGTGAATGATCCTGGCTTTTACCTGAGTTTTATTTGGTTGTCTGTCATCCTAAAGATGCATGTCACTGTATTGACAGGTCTAAAATAATTTTAGAAAGGAAAATATAAGAATTGGCCTCTTAACAAATACCTCGAATGTCATGAAAATGGCCTGCCTGAAAGGAGAAATTCGAGTTGGTCTCTAGAGGCTCCCTGTGGTACAGCAGAACTGAGTGTGCAGAAGACTGCAAGCAGATCTAAGAATGTCATTGCAATGACCCAAGCCTTTGAAGTGGAGAGTGAACGAGGGATTAACGTGCTTCCAGAAGTAGAATAAAAGTGCTCCTCCAAGAAAAAAGGCCCCAATTTACTTAATTACGGGCACTTATTATCTTACTTTGCAAGCTCTAATTATGTAACGCAAATGCACTGGTGGTTCCCTTTAATAGTTCTATTTTGGAACAGGACAGCCATTAAATCACTTAATAACTGGAGATGTTCTCTGTCAGGAAGATGCCTCTAATCCAAGACGTATTCCATCAGACAAGGGACAAAGTCAACAAATGAAAGGATCATTTTCACAACTTCCAGTTTCCATGTCTATTTAACTCTACTACTCATGTTTTATGTAATGAGAAGTAGAAAACTATATTGAGTAAAGATTTTGGGGGAAGAATGGTGCATATGCTTTTAAGAAATGCTTTAATAGGCATTAAAGTAACAGGAATGTTTTTACTACCTAACAGTGATTGGAAATTTCACTGTGTAAATAATGAAAGATTTGATCCAGGAGGGAAGATATTCAACAGAGAGACTCTCCAAAGGAGAGTGGTAAGACTTAGTCAAGCCGTTTCCTGCTTGTATCTCATCAAGGCCAGCCCACTGAAAGCATTTATTTTGGGACCATAACTCTCTGATATCCTGCCTCCTTCATATAAAAAGACGATGCTGGCCATGCAGCTATAGCACTGCCTCTGTATGGGGCATGCCATCTTTCTGCAGAATTAATCACTAAATCAAATACCAAAAGAACTTTTCTAAGTGGTTTTCTCACCTCCAAAAAAGTCATTTTCTTCTTCACTGAAATTAACCAGTCAGTTAATTTCTATTTACTCATCACTTACACAGTGACCCCACAATAGTTTCCTTGTCAATTTGCACCTGTTCAGCTAGCACACTTTTATTAAAGCTATTTATGGGGTGTGGAGGATCATTTCTTCTTACATTAAGAATGAATTATAGGATTATTTGGATGTGGCTTGTAGAAAAGTGATATTGAATGGCTTGCCTTGGAAACGAGCAGAGCTCATTCTGTCATTTTTGAGATTCCATCCAAGTACTGCATTTTGGACTCTTTTGTTGACTATGATGGCTACTCCATTTCTTCTAAGGGATTCCTGCCCACAGTAGTCGATATAAGGTCATCTGAGTTGAATTCACCCATTCCAGTCCATTTTAGTTCGCTGATTCCTAGAATGTCGATGTTCATTCTTGCCATCTCCTGTTTGACCACTTTCAATTTGCCTTGATTCATGAACTAAACATTCCAGGTTCCCATGCAATATTGCTCTTTACAGCATCAAACCTCACTTCTATCACCAGTCCCATCCCCAACTGGGTGTTGTTTTTGCTTTGGCTCCATCCCTTCATTCTTTCTGGAGTTATTAATCCACTGATCTCCAGTAGCATATTGGGCACCTACCGACCTGGGGAGTTCCTCTTTCAGTATCCTATCATTTTGCCTTTTCATACTGTTCATGGGGTTCTCAAGGCAAGAATACTAAAGTGGTTTGCCATTCTCTTCTCCAGTGGACCATATTCTGTCAGACCTCTCCACCATGACCCGTCCATCTTGGGTGGCCCCACATGGCATGGCTTAGCACTCATCTCACACACTAGTAAAGTGATGCTCAAAATTCTCCAAGCCACCATTCAGCAATACATGCACCATGAACTTCCAGATGTTCAAGCTGGTTTTAGAAAAGGCAGAGGAACCAGAGATCAAATTGCCAACATCTGCTGGATCATGGAAAAAGCAAGAGAGTTCCAGAAAAACATCTATTTCTGCTTTATTGACTATGCCAAAGCCTTTGACTGTGTGGAACAAAATAAACTGGAAAATTCTGAAAGAGATGGGAATACCAGACCACCTAACCTGCCTCTTGAGAAATCTGTATGCAGGTCAGGAAGCAACAGTTAGAACTGGACATGGAACAACAGACTGGTTTCAAATAGGAAAAGGAGTATNGGGAACTCCAGAGGAATATGCATGTCCTTCCTGCCAAGCTTCATAAGTGCCTTACTGAACACCTTAGCATGGTGGCACCTGCTGGATGCTACCAAATCTGTTGTGCCCTTGCCATCTTCCACCATGACCCATTGGCACTAGCACGTCTGGTGGACACTCACAATTTGCCACTGTGCATCTGCTGCATTTGGGCATGTCAGCTGGGCACCATCATCTGCCCTTACTGAGTCCCTGACAACTTTTATATTTTCAGTGCAACATAGTTTTAGTTTAAAAAGTACAAGCCAGGGCTTCCCTGGTGGCTGACTGGTAAAGAATCCACCTGCCAATGCATGGAATATGGATTTGATCCTTTGTCCAGGACAGTCCCACATGCCTTGGAGTGATTAAGCCCATGTGCCACAACTATTGAGCCTGTGCTCCAGAGCCTGGGAGCTGCAACAACTGAACTCATGTGCTGGAACTGCTGAAGCCCGAACACCCTTAGAGCCTGAGCTCCACAGCAAAAGAAGCCACTGCAGTGAGGAGGCTGCACACCTCAGGGAAGAGCAGCCCCCACGCAGCACAGCTGGAGAAAAGCCCATGCAGCAACGAAGACCCAGCACAACCAAAACTAATTAACTAAACTTTTTTAAAGTAGGAGCCAACGCCATTCTCCCCTTACGTTAAATGCTATTAAAGAGTCCGTATACACTACTACTGTCGTGGCCAATATTTTACAGTTTAAATGAAATTAGGCTTCCCAGGTGGCACTAGTGGTAAAGAACCTGCCTGCCAATGCAAGAGATGTAAGAGACACAAGTTCGATCCTTGGGTTGGGAAGATACCCTGGAGAAGGAAATGGCAACCAGCTCCAATAGTCTTGCTTGGAGAATCCCCTGGACAGAAAAGCCTGGAGGACTATAGTCCAAGAGTTGTGCAGAGTTAGACAGGACTGAAGCAACTTAGCACAGCACAGGTTTTGTTCAGGTATGGAGCACTACATGACTGTACATTTGTGCCCAAATGTAAGAGCTGAGTAGTTGTTAGTTCTTGCACTGTGGGCCAACTCATTGGTAAAGGGCTTCACCTCCTTAGAGGAAAAGGCTTTTTCTTCAAAGACTATATCATCTTGATAGGCAACTGAGCCCTGAGCTCCTAAGACTGCATCTGCAAAAAACAATAAAAGATGAAAGTGTTAGTTGTATCTGAGTCTTTGCAGCCCCATGGACAGTAGTCTGCCAGGCTCCTCTGTCCATGGAATTCTCCAGGCAAGAATACTGGAGTGGGTAACCATTCCCAGTGGGTAGCTATTCACTGCTCCAGGGCATCTTCCTGACCCAGGGATCAAACCCAGATCACCTACATTGAGAGCGGATTGTTTATTGTCTGAGCCACCAGGGAAGCCCTGGTGCACCTGCCAAAAGGAGGCGCTTTTTCTAGTTGTGCTAGTTTGCATAAGAGTGCATAAGGGTGGACACTAGGGTGGACATGCCCTAGGGTGCATGCATCCATTTAGTGGGGCTAGAGTAAGGAACCAAATCAAGGAACAGGCATCATGTAGGACTCAGAACCATCCTTCCTTCCATCCCCCAAACAGAAAACCTAGGCTTTCTTACTTAACCCATGTATGGTGCAAGACTTCATTTCTTCCTCAGTGAGTAACCCCAGGAGCTTCCAGGTCCTCCTGCAAAGAAACTGTGGGTGAGCCCTCTCATGTAATTTATAGATATGACAGAAGCTAAAACCCTACTGTCAGTTAATAGTCCTGTATAGTATCTGAATGTTTGATGTGATTTTTATAAAATCCTTTCTAAAAAAATATTTTATATTTTGAATAACACCTTGCTCCATAACTGAAGTAAGAGTAAGTAATAAATATTGCCAGCTATAAAGTGTACTTCTAGGGTCCACATTCATCTTGGACTGTATTCTCCTACACCTTAGATATGCCAGGTCTGATTCATGGAGTGGCAAAAAGCATGATGATACAACTTGTTCCATTACAGGTGGTTAAGCAACATTTGTTGATTTGGTTTAGTCAGAGGAACATTAAATTCAACATCAGAAGACTTGGGTTCTAATTGCCACTGGTTATGGCCATGACCCGTTTTTGCTTGTTTGTTTTCAAAGAACAGGTCTTTGTTTAATTAATTATTTATTTCTTTTTGGTTGCACTGGGTCTTTTTTGCTGAGCCAGCTTTCTCTAGTTGCAGTGACCTGGGGCTAGGCTACTCTCTAGCTGTGGCATGTGGACTTCATTGTGTAGCTTCTCTCATTTCAGCACACAGCCTCTAGAGTGCAGGTTCAGTAGTTGTGACACCTGGGCTTGGATGCCCTGGGGCATGTAGGATCTTGGTTCCTTGACCAAGGATGAAACCTGTATCCCCTGCATTGGCAGGTGGATTCTTAACCACAGGACCACCAGGGAAGCCTCTGGCCAGTTTTCTAAGCTACAAAATGATGGCAAAACCAATTTTTTTTTCTTATTTCACCTGGTTTTTGTGAATACCAAATGAGTGTATTTGAGAAACTATAAAAGCAGTGGATAATGTAAATTATTGTTATCATCTGCTATCCACAAGGACATAGAAAACATTTTATAATGAAAGTTTCTTCACATAATAGTGCTTAATTATATGGGATCTTTTAAAGTATATAAATTAAAAAAATTGATATTGATGAAAATGTAGATTTAAATTTAGATATAATCTCCCCATTATTGCAGCATATTTTCAAAGACTAGTTTTATTACAATTAAATTTCAAAGTATAATTATTCCTTTCATTTAAAAATTATTACACAACTTATTAGTGTCATCATGTGTATACGTATGAACAATTCATTTCCAAACCTCATGGAATATTTAAAAAAATTCACTGAAGGTGTACTGTAGGCCCTTGGATCCATTCTTATCCAGCTGCATGAAGTTAAGCAAATTCTTTCTCTTCAGAATACTATGATTTTCCCTTCTGAATACTATGATTGTAAGAATTTAAATAAATAGCTTCACCCAAACACTAGCACATAGTCTTGTGAACATGTTAGTAATAGGTTGCCTTAAGAAAAGCTGCACTCTTTCTTAGGACCTGGACCTGCTATAGACATCCTTCCCCATTTCTTCTTTAAGTAACTCAAGAAACTAAAAAGATCATTTTCTCAGAGAGATATTCTGAGTTGGAAGAGGGCTGAACAGAGGCAAGNAAGAATTTAAATAAATAGCTTCACCCAAACACTAGCACATAGTCTTGTGAACATGTTAGTAATAGGTTGCCTTAAGAAAAGCTGCACTCTTTCTTAGGACCTGGACCTGCTATAGACATCCTTCCCCATTTCTTCTTTAAGTAACTCAAGAAACTAAAAAGATTATTTTCTCAGAGAGATATTCTGAGTTGGAAGAGGGCTGAACAGAGGCAAGCTGCTCTGGAAATAAGAAATAAGCTGGTTAAAGTCAAATGCATATTAGAGGTGGTAACAAGATGAGCTTAATTCCTGAAAGACTGATATTGAGAGGGCCACAGAAGAACCAAAGTCAGGGTAAATGATAGAGTACTCCTCATTTACCTCTAATGACATTTTGAAAATCTTTATCTTATTTATGTACTTATGTATGAAAGTAATTCCTTTTGCTCTGAACTTTTTTTACTTTAGGGTTTTAGCCCTTTTGCTCTGAAAATCTTTTTGTATTTCTTATGTATTAGCTCTGAACTTCCAAACACTCAAGGCAAAAACAAAAGCAACGGACCATATCACGATCATTATCTGCTAAAAGAAGCATTAACAGTTCTTCTGCATTGAAACATATATTGTACGGAAGCCATTTCCAAAGACAATCATGTCAAGAGTGTAGCAAAAAAACTCAGTAGATCGGTTGATAAGACAAGTTTGTCAGTCAGTCACTCAGTCGTGTCCAACTCTTTGACATCTCATGCACTGCAGCATACCAGGTTTCCCGATCTCCATATCACTATCGTTATCTGCTAAAAGAAGCATTAACAGTTCTTCTGCATTGAAACATATATTGTACGGAAGCCATTTCCAAAGACAATCATGTCAAGAGTGTAGCAAAAAAACTCAGTAGATCGGTTGATAAGACAAGTTTGTCAGTCAGTCACTCAGTCGTGTCCAACTCTTTGACATCTCATGCACTGCAGCATACCAGGTTTCCCGATCCGTCACCAGCTCCAGGACCCTGCTCATGTCCATCAAGTCAGTGATGCTATCCAACCATCTCATCCTCTGTCATCCCCTTCTCCACCTGCCTCCAGGCTTTCCCAGTATCAGGATCTTTTCTAATGAGTCAGTTCTTTGCATCAGGTGGCCAAAGTATTGGAGTTTCAGCTTCAGCCTCAGTCCTTCTAATGAATATTCAGGATTGATTTCCTTTAGGATTGACTGGTTTGAGCTCCTGGTAGTGCAAGGGACTCTCAAGAGTCTTCTCCAACACCACAGTTCAAAAGCATCAATTCTTCAGTGCTCAGCTTTCTTTATGGTCCAACTCTCAAATCCATACATGACTACTGGAAAAACCGTAGCTCTAACTAGACAGACCTTTGCTGGCAAAGTAATGTTGCTGCTTTTTAATATGCTGTCTAAGTTTGTCATATTTTTTTCTTCTAAGGAGCAAGTGTCTTTTAATTTCATGGCTGCAGTCACCATCTGCATTGATTTTGGAGCCAAGAAAATAAAAATTTGTGGAAAGATTTAAAAGTAATTTCCTAGTTTCTTAAATATAGAAAAGTCAATTGGAATGGCAGTCAATTGTTTCTGTTAAACTGTATGAAAATAGGAAGACTTCTTCAAGTGTTACTCTTGAATTTCATATCATTCTTCACCCACGGCCCACTATTTTATTTCTATATCATGCATCCATTGATTCTTATGATTCTTGGTTTTTGTGTTTCTTGGGAAAGCTAGCAGAACTTTTGTAAACTTTTACTTTTGTATTTCCACATGAGGTTGCCCATAAATATACAGGGAAACCTCCATGAATCCTTCATTCTTCCTCACCTATTATTGACACTTTGTGTAACTATTGCACAGTAACAGAACCAGGAAGTTGACAATAGTATCATCCACAGAGCTTATTTAGATGTCACCATTTACACACGGATGTGTGTGCGTGTGTGTGGTTCTATGCAATTTTATCTCATGTGTAGCTTCAGGTAACTACCACCACCATCAAATACAGAACTGTTTCATAGCCACAGATTTCCTTCTTGCTACCCGCTGTAGCCATACTCACCCTTCCCTCCAGTTCCTAACCCTTAACCTGTTCCCATCTTTACAATTGTGTTATTTCAAGAATGTTATAAAAATGGAACCAAAGCAGCCTTGGCTTTTTTCACTCAAAATAATTTCCTTGAGATCCCTTCAAGTTGTTGTGTGTATGAAATTGAGTTTTTTAAAATCTAAATGAAGTCATCTGTCTTCAGAAGTCTTATTTGAAAGTCAATCCATGTAATTGTAAGTGATTATCCTCATTTGGGAAAAAAAAAAAGAAACGACTTTTAGGTGAGACAACTAAGGTATCCAAGTTACCTTGCTTTTCCTGTTTTATTGACATAATACTGATCCTTATCTGTTCAGATATTGTCACCATTTACACACAGATGTGTGTGTGTGTGTGTGGTTCTATGCAATTTTATCTCATGTGTAGCTTCAGGTAACTACCACCACAATCAAATACAGAACTGTTTCATGGCCACAGGCTTCCTTCTTGCTACCTGCTGTAGCCATACTCACCCTTCCCTCTAGTTCCTAACCCTTAGCCTGTTCCCATCTTTATAACTGTGTTATTTCAAGAATGTTATAAGAATGGAACCAAAGCAGCCTTGGCTTTTTTCGCTCAAAATAATTTCCTTGAGATCCCTTCAAGTTGTTGTGTGTATGAAATTGAGTTTTTTAAAATCTAAACGAAGTCATCTGTCTTCAGAAGTCTTATTTGAAAATCAGTCCATGTAATTGTAAGTGATTATCCTCATTTGGAAAAAAAAAAGAAGAAACTACTTTTAGGTGAGACATCTAAGGTATCCAAGTTACCTTGCTTTTCCTGTTTTATTGACATAATACTGATCCTTATCTGTTCAGATAATCATACACAGAGCATCTGACTGGCTACCAAAAAAATCTTGTTCTTGTATCAGCTGTCTAGATTAATTAGCTCATATGTCTTACATTACAGTTCATTAGAGCATTCAACGAAATTTCTATTACAAAAAAATCTATGCTTTTTAAGGGAAATATAGATTACTTCATAAACATTTAGTCTCCAACTAATGTAATAAATGATGGATGGCAACAAAGACAGGCAGTTTGCAGTATAAGATACACTTCTTAATCTCTTTTTTAAAACTTTTTTCTTAATTTTTAAAAGGAAACTGCATTGAACAGAGAGAGAGAAAGTGTATATCCTCAGTCTTTTCAAGGTCTTTGCATCTTGTTACTCTTACTGAAATTTGATCTTTCCCTGAGAACTCTGTGTCTCCCTCAAGTATGACCTGTTTACTTTCCACACCTTCTATATACAAGGTCTGGAGATGAACTGAGTCACTTCCAGAACATTCTTCTCCCTCCTGGAACACTCCAGCTTTGAAGTTCCTGCCATCAAGGCATTTCAACTGCTGTCTCTCTTTGCTGTCATCATCTGCGGATTTGCAGATCACTCACACTCACAGGTATTAAAGATTCAAATACCCAAGAAAATGATCTTTCCAACATTCTGAACTCACAGTACCATGGCCTCTTCTACTCCAATGATCGTGTCCTTTAATCTTACTTCAGCCACCTACTCACGTGGACATGCCCCTAGACATTGTCATTCTTCAGTTCAGTTCAGTTCAGTTCAGTCGCTCAATCGTGTCCTATTCTTTGCGACCCCATGAATTGCAGCATGCCAGGCCTCCCTGTCCATCACCAACTCCTGGAGTTTACCCAAACTCACGTCCATCGATTTGGTGATGCTATCCAGCCATCTCATCTTCTGTTGTCCCCTTCTCCTGCGCCCAATCCCTCCCAGCATCAGGGTCTTTTCCAATAGTCAGCTCTTTGCGTGAGGTGGCCAAAGTATTGGAGTTTCAGCTTCAGCATCAGTCCTTCCAAAGAACATCCAGGACTGATCTTCTTTAGAATGGACTGGTTGGATCTCCTTGCAATCCAAGGGACTCTCAAGAGTCTTATTGTCATTCTTAGTAACTGCATATCCTCTAAAATCTCAAATTCAAACATCATAGCATTTCCTAACTTTCTACCTCACCCACTTTAGTCACGATCCAACAGCTCTGCAAACCTCTGATCCCAGATCCACTTGATTCTCCACTGCCCCTTTGTGCCCTCACTTCACACTTTATCTGGTTTAACTTCCATAGTCCATAATGATAATCACACCCCTGCATACCTTGCCCCTTTTTGAAGATTACATCTGTAGTATTTACACACCAACTTCAACCTTGGTGAAACCAATTGTTCAGTCTATGTGGTGACACCTGCACAGCTGACAGTGGCTGAAAAAACAGAGGCTGGTCTGAATTTAAATTTGTGACCTTATAAACCCTTCATCTAGTTAGTATATTGTTATGTTTAACGATATTTTATTTTACTATATTATGTTAATAATAACATTATGTTTCTCTCAGACATTTACTTTCTCTCTCTACTGGATGATTATCTCGCACTTTCTTTTCTACTCTGCAATCTCCAACACTTCCTGCCTCATCTCACTCTCAGAGGACGTCTTTGCTTTCCAAATGGAAAGAATAAAAGAAATTGGAAGAGAGATTTCATAAGCACTCTTCTCCTCTCTGCCAGCTTATTCCTCTGCTCACATATTTCACCTTTCCTCTGGTTACCGTGGAAAAGCTGGCTGCGGCCACCTTGCTAACTTGTCTGTGAATTCCATCCCCCTTCATCCCCTCAAGAGTGTCCCTGGTGGCTCAGATGGTAAAGAGTCTGCATGCAATGCAGGAGACCCGGGTTCGATCCCTGAGTTGGGAAAATGACCTGGAAAAGGAAATGGCAACCCCTTCCAGTATTCCTGTCTGGAAAATCCCATGGACAGAGGAGCTTGGCAGGTTACAGTCCATGGGGTTACAAAGAGTCAGACACAATTGAGCAACTAACACTTTCACTTCCTCAAGAACATAGTTTCTGCAATTCCTCCACCCCTAGTATTGTTAATTTTCCCTCTCTACTTGATCATTTTCATCAATATACATCCTTGTTATAATTTCTCCTGTGTATTAAAAAAAAAAAAAAACCCTCTTGACCCCACTGTCCCTTCTAGCTCTTTCCCAGTCCTCTGTGTCCCCTCAGAGAAGCTCTTTGAAAGCATCATCTCCACTACTGTCTCCAATTCCTCTTCTTCTTGAGCCTACTGGCCTTCCGCTTTTATCACTCCACCAAAGCTCAAAGCTCCTCTGATCAGAGCAGTAGTTCACCCCCCACCCATTTCATAACTGAATTCTCAGCCCTTAAATTAATTGACCTATCAGTTGCATTTAACAAAACTGATTATTCTCTCCTCCTTCAAACACTTTCTTCAGAACTCTACATTCTCTGTTGTTGTCATCTTTTTTTTAATCTCCTCTTTTATGTTCTGAAGCTTAGACATCTGTTTATCTTTTCATCATTTACTAGAGGATCTCATCCAGTTTCATTACTTTAAATACCATCTATATACTGATTATCCCCAATTCTGTTCTCTAGCATAGTTCTCTCCCCTGAGCTCCAAGCTCATATACCTAAGTTCCTAGTGAAATGATTCTTTTGTATGTCTCAAAGTTAGCTCAAACATAACATATCCCAAACTGAAATTCTGGTTTCCCTTTCCAAAGTCTCTTCCCCACGCAGTATTCCCCATCTTAGTGAACAGCTTTGGAATCTTCCTTGATTTGCCACTTTCTATTACCACCAACATCCCATCTATTAATAAACCCTGTCTTCTCTATCTTCAGAATAGTCTCAAATTCTAGCCACTCTTCACTTCACCTCTACAGATAGCAACCTGGTTTTCAAGCTGCCACTAGATTATATAACTCAGCTAGATTATATAATAACAGTAGCTTCAGAATTCACTTACCAACTTTGTCTTATCCATCTTAACAGTGTTTTCTGCAACATAACTACAGTTATCTTCAGAAATGAGATTATCTCACTTCCTCCCCAAAACCCTCCAATTCATTTCTGATTTACTTGGAGTAAAAGCCAAAAAGTTTACAAAGTCTGGTAAGGGCTTACATTATCTGGCACCCAGTACATCATTCAAACGGGGAAGGTCAAACAGAGTTCTTCTCCTTTGTCCCACATTCCCAAGATCAAAATGGACTGTTATTTATCTTTGCCTGAGTCTGGCTTATAGAACTCTGTCCAAAAAATAATATAAGGTGTCTTTTGAGAGCTGGTCTCATAGCTCAGTTAGTAAAGAGTCTGCCTGCAATGCAGGTGACCCTGGTTCGATTCCTGGGTTGGGAAGATCCCCTGAAGAAGGAAATGGCAACCCAATATTCTTGCCTGGAGAATCTCATGGACAGAGGAGCCTGGCAGGCTACTGTCCTTGGAGTCTCAAGCGTCAGACATGAGTTAGTGACTAAACAACTACTACTTCATCATTCTCTTCATCCCTAATCATTCTCCCATTTCCATATCCTCTTCTAGCTCTTCCAGTCCCCTTGCTGCTTCCCGAACATGATAAGCACGTAAGCACTTTATACCTGTTATTCCACCACCTAGACACCACTTCCACTGGCTACATTCTTGGCTCACTCCTTTACTTTCCCCGATTATCTCTTCAGATGAACGCTATCACCAACTCTAACCACCTGTCGTTTTTGCTTCATGTATCACTTTAAACCTTATCATCTTCAGATATGCCATTGTGAGGTTGTTTATTCTCAGCATTTTCCATCCCTCACAGAATATAAGCTCTATAAGGGCAGGAACGATGCTCAGCACCTTGAATAGGCCCTAGCACAAAATAGGTTCTCAGTATTTGTTGGAAAATATTTATTTCTGATGCAAAAATATAATAGCTACCCAAATTATTTTTAAAGATGAATAAATATACTGGATTGTTTTGTTCTGTTGTGGTCAAGTTTAACACCTTGTGGGGTCTTAGTTCCCCAACCAGGGATTGAACCAGGGCTTTCAGCAGTGAAAGCATAGAGACCTAACCTGTGGACCAGCAGGGAACTCCCTAGGCATTATTTTCAACACAAAGAATTGAAGGAAATATATTTATATTTCAGGTTAATTTTTTAAAATTTTTATCATTAAGAAATTTCAAGCTAACAGAAAAGTTGCAAGAATAATACAAATAACTCCCATCTATCCTTCACTATACTCATAATCAGTAACATTTTCATAACACACAAGGTAATAAATTGCAGACATCACTCTCCTTTATTCCTGAACACTTCAATGTACATACTGGTTTCCTAATATCTTCTGAATTCAAAAGGAAATAATAAGTAAAATTTAAAAACCATAAATAGACTAACATGGGACATTATAAGCCCACAGTGCACTTCTTTCTGGGTTTATGAATAATCGAGATTATTAAAAGTATTTATATACTGATTTCTGACTCAGTTACTTGATGAGCAATGTATATTCTTTGTGTCATTCTCTCATAAGAGTGTATAAGTATAAAATAACTTGATGTACTTGGGCAATAAAAAAGATATGTTGTATAGAAAAGGTAATTTGAATTGGAGCTGTTTGTCTTATGCATTAATATTGCTACCAGAAAAGATAAATGCAGATAATATGTGACAAGTACAACAAGAGATGATCACAAAGCTCTAGGAAAACATTTCAGTGATTTCAACAAATCCTTATAGCAGTTCCCAAGTAGAAGAGGTTATGCTGAATAGAGATAAAAGGGGTCAGAGAGAAAGAGGCATTTGAGCTTGGGTTCCAATGAATAAGAAAAGGAGCGAATATTTCCCCAGAACACAGACCAAGAGCAAAGGCACAGAGGTAAGAAAGTGAAATCTGTGCGCAGGGAGCAGCAAGGAGACCAGTCTGTTTGGAATGTGAATATAAATGAAACAGAGCAATACAAGAGAGTGGCTGCAAAAGAGGTGGGCGAGGCCTGATCCAGAAGAATGCTGCATATTAGCCTATGGGTTCTGAACACACTGAAAGTGAACAGAGAAGTGAGAAATGGAAAACACTGCAGGTATTTTCAACAGAAACTGAAGCATTTGGAATGGGGCTCTAGGACCACGGTTAGAAAAAGAAGAACTTGAAAAATGTTTGTGAGAATATCTCAGTGATCCAGCTGTACTAGAGCTATTGGGAAGGTAAACTATTAAGAATTTGTTCAATGAATGAGAAGTCATATGTTATCTTAACCTTTTAGGCCTAGATATCGAAAAAAAAAATGGTAGCAATATTGTAATTAGGAATTACCTTAAAGGGTAATCTGATAAGAAACTGGACCACAGCATGTTTGTTCACGAGTTCACTGGCAGCTAGCATGGTTTTCAGTCCATGTTTATTTTTTAAAATGAATAGGTTAAGATAATGAATTAAAAGATAGGTTTACAGCAAATTACACTTTAGATAGAATTGTCTTTACTTATGGCTGTGCTGGGTCTTCGTTGCTCTGCAGGCTTTTCTCTAGTTGTGGTGCGTGGGGGCTACTCTTCGTTGTGGCGCTCAGGCTTCTCTTGTGGAGAACAGGCTCTAGTGGGTCCAGCAGTTGCGGCTCCCAGGCTTAGAGCACAGGCTCAATATGTGTGGTGCAGGGGCTTAGTTAGGGCTTCCCAGGTGGCACAGTGGTAAAGAATCTGCCTGCCAATGCAAGAGACATAAGAAACTCAGGTTCAACCCGTAGGTCGGGAAGATCCCCTGGAGGAGGAAATGGCAACCCACTCCAGTACTCTTGCCTGGAGAATCCGATGGACAGAAGAGCCTGGCAGGCTACAGTTCATGGGCTTAGTTGCTCCACCTCATGTGGGATCTTCCTGGACCAGGGATGGAACCCATGTTTCCTCACATTGATAGGCAGATTCTTTACCACTGAGCTACCAGGGGAACCCAGGACAAATTATGTTTTTAAGAGTGTATAGAGATAACCGGTAGACCAAAAGAAAGAACTGAATCTTGGGGGATTGTCAAGTTTATTGTGAGATTATGTTGAATTGATCTAACACTTATTGGATCTTTTTAAATTAACCTGGACTTGAGATTAAAACAAAACAAAACAAAAGTAAACTACTGTTCCTACCCTGGATGTGCTAATGGTTTGTTTGACTGGAAATTCATATTCAGATTGTTTTTCTGAATAAAAGTGATTGTTTGATTAGATCTTCAAAGTAGGAAAAGACAGAAGTTCAATAGACTATTTAAGAGCGCCTAATTAATGTGTGCAGAGAAGGCAATGGCACCCAATTCCAGTACTCTTGTCTGGAAAATCCCATGGACAGAGGAGACTGGTGGGCTGCAGTCCATG
>SJYX01016998.1:0-10566 GCA_006410675.1 Oreotragus oreotragus
AAAAAAGAAAAAGCCTTAAGATTTCTGTATGAGGAGGCGGGAGGGAAAAATGAGGAAGAAAGATTAATTTAACATTGTAGTTGCATCGTGCTCCATCCCCACTCCATGCCCCATCCCCATGCTCCACCCAGCCTAAGCTACTTTGGAAGGGCAATGATTCTTCATTTAGTGGCAGCAAATATGCCCATCATTGCTCAGATGCACTCACTCCTACTATAGTGGAGCTGTGCATGAGCATGCTAGATGAGCAATAGTAAGCTGTGAAGATCAGTGACTGTAAGCATCCACTTAGTGACCCCTATTTGGAAACATATCAGGGCTCCATTTATAACAGGGCTGTTCTAGTGGCAAAATATTATTTAGATCAATCAACCAATATATCTTTAAGGCCTATGGACTTAAGTTTATTCATCTGAAGTGTCCACCTCCATGAATATTAATATAAAAGAGACTAAACAGTATGACAACTGACTAAAAAAATCACACACTGAAGAGAGATCCAGTTTTAAGCTAACACTTCTGTTATGGTTGAAAAAGGAACTATGACAGAACAACTTCTCAAACCATGAAAGAAAAGCACTATGATAAATTCTTAGACAAGTTTGGAACATCCTGATGTGAAACAGCAGAAAAAGAAAGAAAGTACATAACCAGGGGGGCGGGGGAGGGAGTAGATGAGGTGGTGCTGAGAGAATCAGAAATAGGACCAGTATAGAAAAGTCTCTGTGACTTCAGGGATATCACTGGAGCCCCCCTTTCTTTCAGTTTTCCTAGTAAAGTGGGAGTTGTGAAACATACCCTACTGAGCTCCCCAAGAAGTGAGGTCAAGATGGGGGAATGTATGTGAAATTAGGCTGGAATTCAGTGTTATTAATGCAGATTGGTTTATAAACTCTGTACTACTGGAGTAAAGCCTCAATACTGTGGCATACAAAGAAGAAACGCTTTCCAAACAAAACTATTTGCCAAACAGGAAATAATCTGTTAAAACAATTTGAAAGCTGCTTCTCCACGAGAGGATGACAT
Source organism: Oreotragus oreotragus (assembly GCA_006410675.1). NCBI lineage: Eukaryota > Metazoa > Chordata > Mammalia > Artiodactyla > Bovidae > Oreotragus > Oreotragus oreotragus. The sequence goes on from SJYX01016998.1 coordinate 1,027, forward strand.
GTGAAAGATTTTTATAATCCAGGCAAAAGTTAACTTCTTTGACAAATGTGTGCCACTTTGGTCTTGGGCATTCTTTGATCAACCACTTAAAACCAGTCTTATGGGTCTCCTCCCTTATAGTTGAGCTTTATTCATGTTATAATAAGTTATCAAATCAACTCTAAAATAGAATAAACATTCTTACAGCTTTATAGTTTTTAAAATGATCAATGTTTCCCTTTTTTTTTTTTTTTAGTAAAGTTATGTTTTTTCCAACATTTTTAATCAGAATCTCTTTGAACCTATTTCAGGCTTCTGATGTGTACTTTTTAAGGCTTTTTTTTGGGGGGGGGGCACATGCTTCTAAATGTAATAAATAAATGTGTATCAATAAAGTATGAGTCATGTTAAGAGAACCTACATGTATGAACAAATTTAGGCTTTCCTTAATAAATAGGAACTAGCCTACATTCTGCAGACTGCAAACACATATATCCTAGGACTACATTTCCCATCCATGTAATGCTTTACATATTTCCAGAAAAGTTCACACAAAAGGTGAGGCAGGCAAGAACACATCAGCTAGAATTACCAGAACACAGGCCTTTGGTTTCCAGCTCAAGTCTGTTCTTACTAAATGGTACTTTTTCTCTTTCTGGTTCAGTGTGGAATATTCCAAACCAAAATATCCTTAGAGGACAGGGAGAACATTTCCACCATTCAATATGGAGTTCTACGCTTTGATGGAGGAGAGCCTGGGGCGGTGATAGAGAAATCCCACATACCTGGGGGGATCAGGCTCAAGGGCACAGGGGCACCCGTACTCTTACCGTCCACGTCGCAGACTTGGCGGTGCTTGACTGCTGGAAGGACACATCGAAGCTGTGTGGGCCCGGGTAGTCGGTGTTGGAGGGGATGGCGGGTGACGGTGAGAGGGCGTCGAAGGTGGAGCTGGGCTGTGCATAAGGCGAGGGCGCCGTGACGCTGTTCTGCGCGTGGTCTGTGTTGTAGGGGCTAGTGGACGAGGAGCCGTTCTGGATCTGCTGGTCCATGCTGTTCAGGAGCCCCAGGTTCGTGTATTGTGGCTGCAGGACACCCAGAAAACCCCATGTTAGCCATTTAAGCTGCAGATTGTTGCTTCTCAAAAGGCATCTTTTGGTGCATGCCTTCCACAGAGAACAGCCTCAGATTTGCTGCACTTTACACTCAAAGGAAAATGACTAATTAGTGATCCATAGTTCAAAACACCAAGAGAAGCGCTAGGCATGTGGGTATGTTTTGTGAAGACCTGCACAGATCACACAGCTTCATGGGTAGCCTTTGAAAACTGAGTCTCCCCAAGAGCATCTGAAAGTAGATAATGTGCTTATTCACAAACTGGGCAAAAAACATCACTGTTCAGTAGCTGCTTATGAATTTCTTAAAACAAATGAATACCACCTGCTATTTTTTTCTTCTTCTGTCTTGGTAGTCAGAATGAAAAAGACCACTAGATACACGTGCTCCAGAGAAGATTTAGAGTCAACTTGCCTACTGAGCAAAATGGTTGTCCTCCAGATTTTCTTTAAGTTTTATTCTAAATTCTGTCTCAGGGTACCAACTTGCCCTCAAAAACTGGGTTCATGAAAACTGGAGGGGAAGGAGTAGCAATGTTAAGATGAAGCAACTGTGTATTTTATTTTTTTCTAAAAATACTTAAGTAAATCTCTTTATTCAGAAATATGCAAAAGTGTGATTTTTAAGCTTTGTCATATGTATTGGCAATTTAAAAACCTCATCAGATTTACCTTAAGTTATATGGCATGTATATGTATTCACTCAAAACAATAACTTTTAGGAAGTAGTGTAAATTATTTGAAAGGAGAGACCACATGTGCAATTTATTTTTAACTTTTTATTTTGTATTGAGGTATAGGCGATTAACAGTGTGTGATTGTTTCAGGTTAACAGTGAAGGGACTCAGCCACACATACTCAAGTATCTATTCTCCCCCAAACTCCCCTCCTATCCAGGCTAGAAGGGCAGCTATATATTTTTAAAGGTAACATGATACCATCCAAACAGCCTAATTTTCCATCTGTTCTTTCATTTTCTTTGTAGTAGTTTATTTTCTAAAGCAGAACATGTGTAAGAGAAATATCATCTAGTTATGGTTAAAATTCTATATTTTGTATAATTCAGAAGTACATTAGTTCATACAGTTTCTCTGCCAGAAATTTTACTTCTTCTAGGAAAATCAGCACTGAGTAGATAATTCAATAAGATGTTTATTGAAGTAATGATTTAACTTCTCATTTCATTGACAAAAATAATCTTTACTGTATTACTATCAGAAAGGGGAAGTGAATTGTTCAAACATTGGCTAATAAGCCAAGAGTAGTTATTTTGAAACCAAATCTGATTCTGAGTCTACACCATCACACCTGTCAGACTGATCAGATAATTCAAGTCCTTCTCGAGTTAAACTGAACACATTTCTAGAAGCGGCCACCAGCTTGTGTGCTGTTTTCCCTTTATGAAACCTTCTGACACAGGAAATCCTCGTTGTTTCTTCAATTTAGTGATAGGAAAACAAATCAGAAGCAAAGAGAAGGCAGTCCTGTTGGTACACATTTTATAAAGAAAATGAGGAGTCTGGCTCTTCAAATGAAATAACCAAGAGTCCCAGAAAAAAGTCAAATTAAAGAGAACACAAACTTGTAAAGAAATTGATGCTTGAAAACAATTCAACTTAAGGGTAAGGAAGTTACTTTACTAAACTTTAAGTATTTCAGATGGGGAGGAGAAGGACTCTTCCATTCCATTCAGTACAGAGAGCATCTGTCTAAATGTTAACAGTCGCATGCCCATTCCATTACATTTATACATTCACATTCCACTGCCGAATGCCATGTCCCCATTTGCTCTTCAGATAACTATTAATCTCTTTACACTTATCCCCCTGCTGACAAGAGCAGCTGTTAGTCTCGCCTCTGCTCTCCTCTGACTTCCACAGCTCCCGGTCCTCCTCGCCTCCTTCTTCACCTTTCCCCCTTGACAGGTAAGGCAGACTGCAGGTGAGACAGCTGTGAGAGAAAAAAACTAAAACCTGAGGCCCTGATGAAGGTGTCCACAACCCTGGCTGAATTAAAGCTCTTAGGTGTCCAAGCCTGGGGGAATGGTCTGGGAAGGGGATTGAAAAGAAATTATTATTTGTGTTCAAGTTAAGGGTCAGTATACAAAGCACTCCTGAGCGTCCTGTAGGAATCAGATAATGCTCCCAGAGGCACGTGCTTCCCTCAAGCCGTACAATTAGGGAGGCAGTCGGCCCTGACAAAAGGGACAAAGAAATTCACTGAGCACTTTCTCACAGGCAGTAAAAAAGCCTGTTAGGTCAATCCTGTCCTCCTCCTCCTAGCTACACAGAATGGAACTTCAGCTAATTGTGGGCTTGGAGAAGAACAAAGAAACATGGCCCTTTGAATTTTTTTTCCCAATAAATATAAAGAGAAAAGTTTGGGACCCAGCTTTAAAAGCCAGTGAGTAAACACTCAATGTTGCTTGAAGGACTTAAGAGAGATGGAAACTCCATTTACCTCAGAGGTACAAAAAAGACCTTTCTGGGACAGCGGTGAGACTGAACATATTGGGTGGCATTAAATAAGCAGAAAATGTATGTCAAGTCATTAATAGGTGATGGCTGTGCTTTCACATGCCATAATTTTTAATCCCACACAGTTTGGGTGAAATATTTTACTTCACAACAGTAGGATTTGCTTCCAATCCTGACTCGTCAATTTATATAGTATAGCGCTAGATTTCTCAGGTTTGAGCAAAGAGCTGCTAAGTAGTCAAGATAAAAATGGGAAAACATATTTCAATTTAAGCTTTCCTGAAATTTTACTTTAAAGAAACAAAACCTAAATAGTATACTCAGCTGTCTTTTTTCAAAAGAGTGTAAAACCAATATCGTCTTTGTATTAACTAGTCTGAAACACAGACAACAAACCCACCAAAGTAAGAACAGAAGAACAGTATGATTAGAAATTTTCTTGGGGGAAAAAAAAAAGGAAATTTTCTTAGAGACTTTTCATGGCTTTACTAAAAATTTATGTCATAAATTTGCCATAGGAAATAGTACTTTGGAAGTTACTTTAAAAAGCATTTAGTTAACAAAAACATAGGGCTCTTATTTGCTTATTTCTTTGATTTGAAGAGAGTGGACATGTTGGTAAAGTACAATTAGAGGCAGAGGGCAGACCAATATAGCCACCAACAAGTAGGCAGAACCAGCAGAAATTCACACGGCCCACTGCAAAATGAACACTCAGGGCCTATTGTTCATAAATTATTAAGAGTTTCAAAATCATGACAGTAAAGCATTAAACAAAGCACAGGGCCCTTTCATGACTACACATTTTAGAGCCTATGAAGCTACTCTGTGCCAGGTTAATGTGAATAATATTTATTTCATATTTTCCACCAAGTGAAGCTGGCAGGTTGAAGGAAGCAGTACCTGGACCCTTTGTATATCGTCTGTAATCTCATAAACACAGATGGAAGAGATTTGTGTTATGCTGGGATGCTAATGAGATGCCAATTTATGATGCCAGGTAAAGTAGTCTCAAACACTCATATGAATAACAAAATGTGCCCTGAAAGAACTCTGTGGGGTCCCCTTGTCCCATGGGTTTCTTATGTAACAAAGTTAGTACATTTGGAACGTACTAGGAAGTAGATTGTCCCTTTCTAACCACAAGGTATATTGATGTGGGAATAACATTAACATACTTAATAGATACTCAGTGAATGAATGAACAATGTTATGTATCCACTGTATCATGTCTGGAAGAAGAGACAAATTTCTTTCCACAAAATTTTTGTCACTCAGTTGTGTCTGATCCCATGGACTGTAGCCCGCCAGGCTCCCTTGTCCATGGGATTTTCTGGGCAAGAATACTGGAGTGGGTTGCCATTTCCTCTTCCAGGGAATCTTTCCTATCCAGGGATCAAACCCGCATCTCCTGAGTCTCCATCATTGGCAGGTGAATTCCTTATCTCCGAGTCACCAGGGAAGCCCATGCCTGAAACAGGATATGATCTTCTTTCCAAAAAATATAAAAGATGAAAATGAACATAATTTGATATCTATTATAAACCTGGTAAAGTAAAACAATGGATTTTTTTAAAACTCAAAGAGATGCTTTAATTCCTATAAAAATAACTTTGAAAGTGAAGATACTGTGTGGACCCTAGAAAATTACCAGCATCTGTAGCTTCAGTGTATTCAGTTTCATCGCAAACTAGCTGATCTGCCCTCAGAGAGGATAAAACACACCCTGGTGACAGAAAGCTCAATAGTCTGGTTAATCACAGAACACCTTGGAGGTGTTATAGAACATGAAGCTGGTATGGCAAGTGTAGGGACACCCAGAGGCTGAATCTAACTGCCTGCTCTCACCAGTAGGAAAGAGCAAGTAAAGCTGCCATTCCCAAATATGGAAAGAGTGTTGCCACATTTTTTTTTTTTAATCTCTTTCGTAAGTTATTTTGGATTCTCATAGTCGTCTGTGGACTCTGATTTATTTCTTCAGTTTGGATGATTAGAATTAAAATAACAAATAAAGATGAGATATTTCTCCTGACTTTTCATCATTTTAAAAGTGTTCTATAAAGGCAATCCCTTTAGTTTCACTTCATTTTTCTTTCCTGGATTACATTGTTTGATGATCTTACATCCTAAATATATTATGAGCCTGAAATTTCCTCTCATCAGCTCAGTAATAATGTATATCAGTATATATCACTGTAAATAAAATTTAATATTGAATGCTTGGGTTTATACTTACTTAAAGTTGACTTTGTAATTACTCTTCTATAAATAATTTAATATCAAAAAGACGTCTAATCAAGTCACATGACTGGTGCATCATATCCCATTTCTAAAAATCTGTCTCCTTCAATTTATCTGTGTAAGAGAAATTTTATAAGTTCTCTGTTCTGCTTTTCATAGATATTACTATCTGTAATAGCTACTTTATAGCAAGATGACAACAACAGTCCATACTAAATGGCAAGAGATTAATAAAAAAAAATGGGAATAAGTGCCATGTCAGGCACAGGAGAGGTAACTTTGGCAACATATACTCAACTTATTTGCTTCAATTGAAGTGGACCTTTGACACAGGAAACAATAACTTGCCTAAATTTCATTTGAAAGAAATAATTCTCGACTGTTAGAGATGACCAGGGAACTGAACATTCTTCTGCACTCCTTTTACTCCTCAATGGATTCTAGTAATGCAGAAGAACTCTGAACTTAGACTTGGTGACATGGGGTCAAAGTCACAACTGCCACTAATGTGCCATTTACGCCTGGGCAGGGTGGTGGCCCAGACAATAAAGAATCTGCCTGCAATAAGGGAGACCTGGGTTTGATCCCTGGGTCAGGAAGATTCCCTGAAGAAGGGAATGGCTACCCACTATAGTATTCTTGCCTGGAAAATTCCATGGACACAGGAGCCTGGCAGGCTACAATCCATGGAGTCACAAAGAGTCAGATACTACTGAGTAACTAACACTTTCATAAGGTGCTTAAACCAACCTGGACAGTAGTTTCCTATAAAGTAAAATCTAAATAAAAGTGAGGAGATTGAATCTGATGTTCAGACATAATGGTGAACCATTCTAACATTCTTCTAGGGCTGACTATTCTCATCTACAATATAATAAATATATAAATATAAATATAAATAAATAAATATAATGCCAAAAGATTGCTTTTGAAAAAGGAGATGACTGGTTTTTGTTTTTTTGTGTTTTTTTTTTTCCTTCTTTCTTTATATAGATTTGCCAGAGCAAGCCTACAAATCCAAATTGTTTCAGGCAGCATATATAGCTTCTTCAGCTAATATAACCTTTCACCTCAGGCTTCATGGAGGTGCTTTTGAACATTCTAAAAACCCTCCTGGGAAAAGAAAACAGTTTTCTTTATGACCCTGGCTTTGCAAAGCATTCATTTGATTATGCTGTAGCAGACAGTACTACATTTTTATCCCCAAATATTGGCAAGATAGTGACTTTTCAACAAGCACTGCCTGAGGGAGAAATACTTGTCATTTTTTTGTTTTCTACCACCTGCCTCACCTCAAAGAATGATGGTTTGTTTCATGCTAGAATTAAACACAATTGATTGAAAGTGCTCCAATTGTCAAGAAGATATTTGTATTTTAATGTCAAATTAAGGCACTGTCTTTTCACCTTAAGAATGTACTGAGCATCACCCTTTTCTCAAAACTAGGTTTTGTTAAGTAGAAAATATATTTCATTTCTTTCATCTTCCAAATGACCCTAGAAAGTAAGTGTTTAGAGGTAAAATATACTCATACCTTATAACAAACAAAATGTGAAAATAAAGGTTTTAAACACATAAACCTAGAAAGACTGCAAAGAGTTATCAGAATGTTTTATTTTCTAATGCAAAGTGTCAAGATTCCTTTGAGGTCCATAACTCAGATTCCATAACTTACGAGAGAGCTCCCTAAAAGCTCCAGCCAAGACTGGCAAGGGCAGGTGAAACAAAAAAATACAAAGTTGGCTAATCCAGTAGACAACAGTGTCAACAAATATTAGCCATAGTACTTGAAAAGCCAGGAAGTGTGAAATGTAGTGAAGCTAAAATTCAATCCAAATACAGCTAAGTTACACTGTGTAGAGCTCAGTTAAGGAAAAATAAACTTTAAATTCTACTATTTCATTAAGTACTCCCTTTTAGTAATAATGACAAAAAAAACTATTATCATGAGCATCCTCAATTCTAAAAGAAACTAAGATCACCATTACATGCCAAAGAAGCATTGGGCTTAGCAGAAAGATATAACTTTAATATTCAATAATTCTTGATCCAGATAATATGGAAAAGTATACAGAGTTTTAGTTTCTTTAAAGTGAACCAGGCATTATTAACTAAAATCAGATCAAAACTGTGTTTGAGGAAATTTTCAAACTGTAACAATCCAAGTCAATAATTTTTTAAGTAGACATGGTAATGCTAAGAAAAGAAAGTACACCGTAATGAAGATCTTTAGTGAAGGTTATACCACTTATAGGGAAAACACACCATGGTAACTTTAGAAGCTCATCAATAATGTTTTGCTGGTTTCTAAACTGAGTTTATNTTTTTAATCTTTGCTTTTTGGTATTTGTTATCAATTTTGTACCTTTAAGAACCCAATCCTCAGTACCCACTTTTACTTGGGAGTGAGATTACTGGCTTGACCGCTCTCTCCCCCTTTGGACTCTCCTTTTTCTCCACCAGGTTGCCTCTATCACCTCCCTCCCCCTTCTGTACTCTACCAAACTCTTTGAATCTCTGTGTGTTCCAGATGGTGGAGAACACTTAGGGAACTGATTACTGGCTGGATCCGTCTCTCTTCTTTTGATTCCCCCCTTTATCCTCCTGGCCACCTCTGTCTCCTTCCTCCATCTTCTCTTCTCTGTATAACCCCATGAACATCTCTGAGTGGTCCAGACTGTGGAGCACACATAAGGAAGTGATTACTGGCTAGCTTTCTCACTCCTCTTTTGATTCCACCTCATCTCATCCTGGTCACCTCTATCTCCTGCCTCCCTCTTCTTGTCTCCAAGTAACTCTGTGAACCTCTCTGGGTGTCCATCACTGGGAAGAAACCTTTCATCTTTAACCTAGATGTTTTATCAGTAGTGCTGTATAGATGGAGAAGTCTTGAGGCTACTGTAAAAATAAGACTGAAAACCAGAAGCAGGAGGCGTAAGTCCAAATCCTGAGAAAACCAGAGAACTCCTGACTCCAGGGAACATTAATCGATAGAAGCTCATCAAACACCTCCATACCTACACTGAAAAAAGGCACCACCCAAGGGCCAACAGTTTCAGAGCAAGACATAACATGCAAATTATCCGGCAACACAAGAACATAGCACTGAGCTTCAATATACAGGCTGCCCAAAGTCACTCCAAACCCACTGACATCTCATAACTCATTACAGGGCACTTCATTGCACTCCAGAGAGAAGAAATCCAGCTCCACCCACCAGAACACAGACACAAGCTTCCCTAACCAGGAAACCTTGACAAGCTACCTGTACAACCTCACCCACAGTGAGGAAACTCCACAATAAGAGAACTCCACAAACTGCCAGAATACAGAAAGGCCACCCCAAACACAGCAATATAAACAAGATGAAGAGATAGAGGAATGCCCAGCAGGTAAAAGAACAGGATAAATGCCCACCAAACCAAACAAAAGAGGAAGAGATAGGGAATCTACCTGATAAAGAATTCCAAATAATGATAGTGAAAATGATCCAAAATCTTGAAAACAAAATGGAATCACAGATAAAAAGCCTGGAGACAAGGATGGAGAAGATGCCAGAAAGATTTAACAAGGACCTAGAAGAGATTAAAAAAAGAGTCAATATATAACAAATAATGCAATAAATGAGATCAAAAACACTCTGGAGGGAACAAATAGTAGAATAAGGAAGGCAGAAGATAGGATTAGTGAGGCAGAAGATAGAATGGTAGAAATAAATGAATCAGAGA
>SJYX01016998.1:12990-70962 GCA_006410675.1 Oreotragus oreotragus
GACTCTGTGGGAGAGGGCGAGGGTGGGATGATTCGGGAGAATGCATTGAAATATGTATAATATCATATGCGAAACAAATCGCCATTCTAGGTTCGATGCATGATACAGGATGCTCAGGGCTTGTGCGCTGGGATGACACAGAGGGCTGGTATGGGGAAGGAGGTGGGAGGGGGGTTCAAGATGGGGAACACGTGTACACCGTGGCGGATTCATATTGATGTATGGCAAAACCAATACAATATTGTAAAGTAATTAGCCTCCAATTAAAATAAATAAATTTATATTAAAAGTAAATAAAGTGAAACACAAAGAGAAGATTCAAAGGGCCTTGTATACATGTTTTTGGATCCTCAAAAGGGAGGGTAGGCAGCGAAACAAATTGAATAAACAACGGATAAGAATTTTCAGATTTGATGAGAGCTATAAATACAATTGCCAACATCTGCTGGATCATGGAAAAAGCAAGGGAATTAGAAAACAAAACATCTACTTCTGCTTCACAGAGCATGCTAAAGCCTTTGACTGTTTGGGTCACACAGACTGTGTAAAATTCTTAAAGAGATAGGAATACCAGACCACCTTACCATCTTCTGAGAAACCTGTATGCAGGTCAAGAAGCAGTAGTTAGAACCGGACACAGAACATATTAGTTCAAAAATGGGGAAGGAGTACATCAAGGCTGTATATTGCCACACTGCTTATTTAACTTATATACAGAGTATATCATGAGAAATGCTGGGCTGGATGAATCCCAAGCTGAAATCAAGGTTGCTGGGAGAAATATCAATAACCTCAGATATGCAGATGATACCACTCTAATGGTAGAAAGCGAAGAGGAGCTGAAGAGCCTTTTGATGAGGTGAAAGAGGAGAGTGAAAAAGCTGGCTTAAAATTCAACATTCAAAAAATGAAGATCATGGCATCCAGCCCCATCAGTTCATGGCAAATAAATAGGGAAAAGATGGAAACACTGACAGATTGTATTTTCTTGGGCTCCAAAATCACTGCAGATGGTGACTGCAGCCACGAAATTAAAAGACACTTGCTCCTTGGAAGAAAAGCTATGATAAACCTAGACAACATATTAAAAAGCAGAGACATCACTTTGCCAACAATGGTTCATATAGTCAAAGCTATGGTTTTTCCAGTAGTCATGTATGGATGTGAGAGTTGGACCACAAAGAAAGGTGAGCGACAAAGAATTGATGTTTTTGAACTATGGTGCTGGAGAAGACTTTTGAGTGTCCCTCAGTCAGCAAGAAGATCAAATCAGTCAATCCTAAAGGAAATCAGCCCTGAATATTCATTGGAAGGACTGATGCTGAAGTTGAAGCTCCAATACATTGGCCACCAGATGCGAAGAGGTGACTCATTGGACAAGACCCTGATTCTGGGAAAGACTGAGGGGAAGAGGAGAATGGGGCAACTGAGGATGAGATGGTTGAATGGCATCACTGACTCAATGGACATGAATTTGAGCAAACTCCAGGAAATAGTAAAGGACAAGGAAGCCTGGTGTGCTGCAGTTTATGGGGCCGGAAAGAGTTGGACATGACTTAGCAACTGAACAACAACAACAAACATAAATACACTAAGCTCAATGAACCACAAACACTGGAAAGATGGGGAAATCTATATCAAGGCATGCCATCATGAAATTGTTTCAATCCACAGATGAAGAGGAAATCTTAAAAGAAGCTGGAGGAAAAAGATAAAAATGAAAACAAATTTCTCATCAAAACCAATGCAATCTAGAATACAATGGAGCAACATTTTAAAAGTATCCAAAGAAAAAATCATTCTGATTTTGGATTGTGCAAAGATTTCTTAGCTATAAGGCCAAAAGCATGATTCATTCAAGGAAAAAAATAATTAGACTTCATCTAACTATGTCCTTATGCTTTTTAAAACACTGTTAAGAGTATGGAATAAGACAGAGATTGGGAGAAAATATTTACAAATCATATATGTGATACAGAACTCGTAACTGGAACATAGAAAGAACTCTCTAGACTCAATATCATGAAGATAACACAATTAAAAGTGGACAAAAATATTTTAAAAGACATATTACTGACAATAATATATGAATGTCACATAAAAAGCTGTTCAATATCATAAGGGGAAATGCAAATAAAAACTGTAAGATTACACACCAATTAGAATGTCAAAAATTGTAAGATTGCCCTACCAAGTGTTAACTAGATTATGAAACAATTGGAACTCATACACTGCTGATGAAATTATTTTAAAAGGCATGATCTCTTTGGATAACAGTTAGCAATTTCTCAAAAAGTTAAACATACACCTGGTATATGACCCAGCCAATCTACTTTCATGTATTTTCCCAAAAGAGATCAAAGTCTATCTCCATGCAAAGGATTTTACATAAGCATTCATAAAAGCTTTGTTTATAATAGGCCAAATGTTTAAACAGCCCAAATGTTCTTTGAAATGTTAATGGATAAACAATAAAGTAAAGGACTACTGTTACAGCAACAAGTATGAATTTAAAAATAATTATTCTGAGTGAAAGAAGCTGGATGTTCCATTCTCAGAAAAAGTATGTATTTATGATTTCATTTATATGATATTCTAGAAAATGCAAGATATCTATGATAACAGAAAGCAGACTAGTGATTCCCTAAGAATAGAGGATGGAAAGATGTGGGATAGAGGGATAACTGAGAACCAGGAAATTTTTGGAGGTGACAAATATGTTCCTTGCTTTGAAATGGTAATGTGTACATGGATGTATCCATGTCAAAATCTATCAACTTGTAATCTATAAGTATCTGCAGTTCTGTGTACATCAGTTATACCCCTTAAAGCTGTTTATAAGGAACTCATGTTTAGATATTCTGCTTCTTGACTTCCAGAGCTATTAATACTATTTCAAACCTGCTGCTGCTGCTGCTAAGTCACTTCAGTCGTGTCCGACTCTGTGTGACCCCATAGACGGCAGCCCACCAGGCTCCCCCATCCCTGGGATTCTCCAGGCAAGAATACTGGAGTGGGTTGCCATTTCCATCTCCAGTGCATGAAAGAGAAAAGTGAAAGTGAAGTCGCTCAGTCTGTCCGACTGTTAGCGACACCATGGACTGCAGCCCACCAGGCTACTCCGTCCATTGGATTTTCCAGGCAAGAGTACTGGCGTGGGGTGCCATAACCTAGTCCTCCAGAATCTGCTGATTCTCTGAATCCTTAGTATTGTTTCAGTGAGTGAATCACACCATATCTTAAGAATAAACATAATTAGGAGAAAAGGAAAACACTCTGGAAGTTATAATGTGTTGCAATTAGAGATGTATCATAGATTTTGTAAGTGTGGTTCATAGATGGGATAAGCAACATATTATATGTTTGCTTTAAGCAACTCAGAACTGATGGCAGGTCTCAAATACTGAGTCCCAGTAAACCCTTTACTTTGCCATTCATTAGTTACTTGTTTACTGGTTAGTTATTCTCTACCTCTTCCTACTTGATCTGTTTTGATCATTTCTGCAGTTATAGTAGAACTATAAACACCACAGACGGTCCTCATTAAATCTTTTTATAAAAATGTATTGGAGTATAGTTGATATACGGTATTGTGTTAGTTTCAGGTATACAGCAAATTATACCTGTTATACATATACATATATCCACTCTTTTTTAGATTATTTTCCTGTATAGGCCATTACAGAGTATTGAGTGGAGTTCCCTGTGCTATACAATAGGTCCTTATTAGTCATCTGTTTTATAATGTTAGTGCGTATATGTCAATCCCAATCTTCCAAATTATCCTCCATCTGCCTTACCCCCTAGTATCCATAGTTTGTTTTCTATTAAATCTTTATAAAGAGAATGATTGCATTTTACTGCTTCTGAGTAGAATGTATATCTAGATATTCGACAGTCCTAATGGTAAGATCCTCAAGTCATCACAGTTTCACTGGTTTCAAGGTTTTCTAGTCTTTAAGAAAATTTTAGATTTTCTAACAATCACTACAAGGTAGCCCTAAAGCTTCACTTCCTAGATCACACAGTGCCCCTCTTTCTCTGCCATGTTCACATCTGCTGTACCTGAATGAGGAAGACTGCAATGTGATCGGTGTTTAAAAAGCCCAAATTCTTAATTTTTTCCTAAGTCAGACAGAATTAAATCTGCATGAAGCTCCATCCGAAGGATCTTGTTGCCGGCTATGATGTTGTGAGAGGGCCTGTAAGAAAGCCCAGAAAGGAGCTGTGAATGGCCTCTAGGAGCTGAAGTGGAATAAAAGCAGGTATTTCCTGATGCTGACCAATAATCAGAAAACAAAGACCTCAGCCCTACAACTGTAAGGAACTGAATTCTGCCAAACCCAAATGAGCTCAGAAGATCACTCCTTCCTCTGAGCCTCCAGATAAGGACCCAGCCTGCTGACACCCTGACTTCTGCCCGGTGAGACTCAGGGAAAGAACCCTGCCTGGACTTTGGACCTGGTTTGGGATAACAGAGTTTGTGATAGATTGTTTTACAGGAGTAGAAACGTGTGGTCACAGAGATGTGTTTTCCTGCGGCGATATTAGCAGGGATTTAGGGGAAGTCATTGGAATCCAGAGGCAGGGTGCAGACCATCTGTTGTGACTGGTGCAGGCCTAGCAGGCGTAGTGGCTCTGGAGCCAACAGTTCTGCTGATCGCCCTCTTGTTTTTGGCTTTACCGTCATGGGAGAGGTTGGAATCATCTGGCAGAATAACAGCTCTGCCGTGTTGTCCTGGAGTCTAAACCCAACTTATCCAGCCCTTCTAATGTTCCTCCTATTAAATCACTGCTTAAACGTAAGATAATTTCTGCTCTATGCTACTGAATCTTGACTGTTATATCTCCAAATCTCTCCTACTTCTTAAATACAATGACATCTGTCAGTTTATTTAAATCTCTCAAGTACTGACCACTCCTTACTTCTTAAAAATCCTTCCTTTGGTTTTGAAGACATCTCACTGCCCTGGTTTCTCTTACATGTTTCCTCTACTAATTTTCATTCCACTTTGCTGGCTCCTTTTCATTTAACAAACATGCATTGAGCATGCTTGAAGACACTGTGTGTGCAAAGTACAGGAGTCCCACCAAGAACTAATCACGGTAGGGACTTCCTTGGTGGTCCAGAGGTTAAGAATCCATCTCCAATGCAGGGGGATGTGGGTTCAGTCCCTGTTTGGAGAACTAAGATCGTGCACGTCTTGGGGCAACTAGGCCCATGTGCCACAGCTAGAGAAAGTCCATACTCCACAATAAAGAGCCTATGCACAGCAGTGAAGACCCAGTGTAGCCAAAATTTAAAACACACACACACACACACACACACACACACAAAACTGTTCATGGACCCTGTCCTCCAGGGACTTACCAATAAGTAAATTATAACTATACAAGGTGATAAAATCTATAACGGAGAAGGGTAAAATATACTCTGGAAGCCCAAAGAAGAAACCATATCACTCCTGAGGTGGTCAGGGAATACTTCATAAGGATGATGGCACTGAGCGGAGTCCAGAAGGATGAGTAGGCCTGTTTGAGACCAAGGAAGGAAAGGCATTCCTGACAGAAGGAACAGAGAAGGGGAAGGTATGGAACTTTGAAAATGTGACATATTATAGGAGCAGCAATGAGTTTGCTGAGGCTGGTTTTCTGGGTGCAAATATGAGGTTAGTAGGGAAGTAGAGTCAGGATTTGTATAAAAGGTGACATGTGGACTGGATCCTAAAATAGAGAATTTATGGGCGATAGTTATCATACTAAAGTTCTTCAACTTTGATGATTACCCATTATATTCAAATAAGGTCTGAACTCTTTGGCTTGTTTAAATAGGTCACTGATCACCTGACTCACACTCCAGTGTCAAACTAGTTTCCTCTCCCTTAACATCCAATCATTCATTTCTTTGCTCATTCATTTGTGCTATGCTTAGTCGCTCAGTGTGTCTGACTCTTTTTGACCCCATGGATTGTAGCCTGCCAGGTTCATCTGTGCATGGGGATTCTCCAGGCAAGAATACTGGAGTGGATTTCTATGCCCTCTTCCAAGGAAATCTTCCCAACCTAGGGATCAAACCCAGGTCTCCCATATTGCAGGCAGATTCTTTACCATCTGAGCTACTTGGGAAGCCCAAGAATACTGGAGTGAGTAGACTATCCCTTCTTCAGGGGATCTTCCCACCTATGAATCAAATCAGGGTCTCCTGCATTGCAGGTGGATTCTTAACCAGCTGAGCTACCAGGGAAGCCCATCCATTTATTTTTTGGTCATGCCAAGCAACTTTCAGCATCTTAGTTCCCAGACCAGGGATCAAACCTGGGACCTGGAAGTGAAAACACCAGGTCTTGATCACTGGACCACCAGGGAATTCCCTCTCTTTCATTTATTTAGTTGAGGGGACATTGGGCCATTGAGGGGAATGGATGGAGGAAGGAGATGATGTGAGAGGCTCAGGTCATTGAAAGGACTTTGGCTTTTATTCTAAATGAGACAGAAAATTGGTTGAGGGGCTTGATCTATTTTATATTTTAAAAGAATCACTCTGAGTACTCTCTGGAGAGTTGAATAGGGTGGGAGGCAGATGGTAAGCAAGAAATAAATAAGGAAGTTATTTCCATAATGCAAAAATGACTATAGCTTAGACCAGAATGAAAGTGGTAGAGATCTTGAGAAGGGTTATGATTCTGTATATATTTTAAAGTGGAGATAATAGGATTTGCTGGTGAATTGAATGCAGAGTATGAGAAAAAAATAGGGACCAAGAGTGTTACCAGGTGTTTGGCCTGAGCCACAAGATGCAGATAGTTTCCATTTGTGTTAAAGATCATGAAGAGTAAGTTTTAGAGGAAATAGCAGGAGTTGTTTTTTTATCATGCTGATTTTGAGATGTCCATCAGAGATCTAAGCTATGTTTTGAGTATGCAGTGGGATAAATGTCTGGAGTTAGAGGAAAGGTTCAGGTGGGACTCGTG
This sequence comes from Oreotragus oreotragus, assembly GCA_006410675.1. NCBI lineage: Eukaryota > Metazoa > Chordata > Mammalia > Artiodactyla > Bovidae > Oreotragus > Oreotragus oreotragus. The sequence goes on from SJYX01016998.1 coordinate 19,962, forward strand.
GGTGGTTTACTTGGTATTTAAAACTTTGAGAAAAAATAAAGCTATGAAATTGGATGAGATCATCTAGCAAGTAAGAGTACATGGGGAAGAAAAGTACAAGGACTGAGCCCTGGGGGCTCTAGCTCTTACAGTTCTGGAAGATGTGGAGAAACTAGCAAAGGAAACAGGAGGGTGTGGCCACTGAAGGAGGAGGGGTGATCTCAGGGGGTTGTCAAGCCCTGGAAACCAAGTGAAGAATGTGTTTCAAGGAGAGAGGGATCAAATGGGTCAAGTACTGATGGCAGGTCAAGTAGGATGCAAGGTCAAAGAAATGATTTTTTGGAATTTGCAGAGTGGAGATCATTGGCACAGGGCAAGGACAGTTTCAGCAGCACTGGGGAGAAGTCTAATTGGAGTGGGTCAAACAGAGAGGTGGAGGAGAAAGGCTAGAGACAAATGGATCAGGCTGTTCTTTCAAGGAGTTTTGTTACAAAATGAAGGGAAAATAGGCAGTGGTGGAGAAGGAAGGAAGTGGGGTCAAGAGAGGGCTTTTCTTCTTTCTAAGGTTGGAGAAATAACAGCCATTTTGTATTGTCCATTTTGCTGATAGTAGTGATGATGTGGGAGAGTGGGGGAGAATTGCTGGCAGCAGCGTCCTTGAGAAGGCAGAATTGCCTCAAGTTAAGTATCCAGAGAAGAACTGACTCAGAGAGGGATGACAGGTCATCCAAGAACATGGGAAGAGGTGAGATGGTAGATGTGGTAGCGGGTGATTTTGCAACTTCTCTCTTCATGGGTTCCATTTTCCCAGTGCAATAGTAAGCATAGGTATAAGATGAGAGAGAATAGTTGGAGGTCTGCAGAGAAAGGAGTTGGGAAGTAGTCATCTAAAGGTACTATTGAGTAGCCCTGTGACCTTATCTGTGGTCAGTGTGCCTAAGGTAATCGTTGTGTGTTTTTCTCCAGTCCCATTGGGTGTTGATATGAATAAGAGGTGAGTTCAATTAAACCTCTTGTGGTTTCCTACCCCTTTATCATTTCATAGACTGTTCCATCTGGAATGGAATGTCTTAGAATGTCCTCTTTACCCTGTTTATTCATTTTTCAACTTGTAACTCAACTGCCACTTATTTAAGCCTACTTGGCAGAGTTAATTAATGACTCCCTTCTTGGAGCTATTGTGGTAGCTGTGCGTCTATTGTGATAGCTGCGATGTTACACTCATTTGTTTCTCTGTCTCCCTAGTTAGTTTGGCTTCTCCTTGAGGGTGTCAGCTCAGTAATCTGAATTCCCAGTGTTATATCTGGCTCATGGTTGGCATTCATAAATTGCCTATTGAATTGAATTCCATGGGGGAAATTAGCAGAAAAGAGTCAATAGGTAAGAGAGAGAGGCTCTGGAGATAGAAAGAAGGTGACATTTGGAACCAGGCTCAGCTGCTCTACCTCTACAGGAGGGTGACTCCTGCTCCTGAGGATGAATAAGATAACTGCTGACTCAGCTTTAGTGATGGTGTGAACTTGAAATGAAGCCTATGTAAATTGGGTCAATAATGTTCATTTCCACGCAGTTTGCTTTGAGGATCAAATGACTTCATAGGTGTGGAAGAATTTTGTAAATGAACATGTACTACACAGTGTACACAATGTCTTACAATACTCTATGTCATGGTAGTAGAAATGTATTAAATTTGTGTATCTTATTAGCATATAGGCTCTATAACGAAGTAGAGAATGAGTTAAAGATAGAAAGTATGATGATAGAATCTTCTTTTAGTCTTTCAACTCTGAAAAGTCTCTACAAAAGATAATCATCATGGTCTCTTTCAGTTACAGCTTGTTCCCATGTCACTCAGTGTCTCTGAGCCAGAAACCCTGGCATGACTTACTTTGTCAGGCCAAGAGGTGTGTACACAGCCAGACGTGCCAGTACATCTCTCAAGGAGCAGGAGGTGAGCCTGCTGATCTGAGTGGTTGATGCCACAATACACGAGCTCAGGACATGTCTGTGCTCAGGAAAGGCCAACCTTCTACAACATGCCAACACTCGAGGGAACTTCCATTGGCAATATTAATAATTCTAAAACAGTACAGTGTTTAATCTTTGATGCTGACAGGAATTACTTTAACACACGTTCTGACTTTTATTGCTAATTATCTATGTGTATTTGTTTTAGGCTTCCCTCAACTTTCATGTTTTTTAAAGCAGGGACCATATTTTATACTTTATATCCTTGGTCCACACATGCCCACTACTGTATTTTACAGGCATTCAGTTTCCATCTGTTATAGATGGGGTTGTTTTAGTAAGTGGCCAGCAGCATTCATATGACCAGATACAGACAGAACATGAAGAGCAAAGTGAGATTGGAGCTTTTCTACTATTAAAGCACATGTTGTTTACCCTGAAATCCTAGGAACATATGATGTCCTGAATAAATGACTGTGGGTGTAGGACATTATAATTCAATCCCTTCTTCCCATCAACTTAAAATGTCTTTCTTGCAGTTTATCTTTCTTTCACTCCCTTACTTAAAATAATTTACAGCTTTGTCTTTGGGCTACCTATTCATGTGGGATTTAAACTCATAAAAGAAGAAGCTCTAGAATATGTAGAGCTTTGTGTTTTGAGGCACATCAGGAAGGCCACCTCTTTGCTGACTTTGTAGCATGGGTTGGGTTATGCTGTTATATTTCTGGGAGGATCTTCCAAGGTGCAAATATTACTGGAAAGAGTAGCATGTGTGTCCTTGATCAACTGTCAGTGTAGCTGCAGTAGAATTGATCCTATTAGTCACAGTAAGGAATGAAAAACAAGACATTAGTTTTGATGAGAAAAGGCATCATAACATTCTAGGAACATGGAGTTATGGTCATAGAAAAGCAAAATAAGAACATGAGACTGGGAACTCAAATGAAAAGTTATCTCTGAAAGCAGAATCAAGATGTCAGAACAAAGTGCAAAAGTAAAAGCTGTCTAATCTCTCAAGGTTGGAGAGTTTGCTCCAGGGGGAAGAAAACTCCTTCAGAATCAGGAGACAGACTGGTCAGGATTCTACAGGCTCCCCATGACCACACTTGGCTATTGCCTTTCAACTCTCTTGCAGGAATCCTTTCTACTCTCCCGTGACCTTCTTGCCTCCCTCCTTCTTATTCCATCTGTTTATTCCCTGAGTACCACCCATGTTTCACTGGACTTTCTAGAATCCTGTTCTTAGTCTTCTTTTTCACCCAGTTCCTGTCTCTAGGATGGACAGTTTCAGAGTCCTGGAACAGTCGGTCCAAAAACGTAGCTTCAAAATTCCCTAATTTCCTAAGGCTGTGACTCACACAGCCTTACTTACAAGGTCCCTTTGTCAACTAACTTCTGTGACCACACCCTGGGCTCTGTCACCATTCAGACATTCAACTCTGGAATTACCAACGTAACATCCTAAGTTCTCAGGAGAGCCACCCCTGCCCAGGTGCCCCAGGTTCTTTCCCCCAACTCTTCTTCAGCCTGAGAGGGCCCTGTGGTCCTCACTCTCATTTTTCTCAATCTCTGTCCCTCACAGCTCCACTTCCCTTCTTTATCAGTCTACACCCCATGGTGTGTCACTTTGCATCACAGCCTCTCTTGTCCTCTGCCAAATCTGCCTTGCTGGACTTGAATCTGGGATGAATTCCACTCAGTCTCTTCCTGTCATACTCAACCCACTGAGCTGCTGGAGAGAATCACATAGTCTTTGAGGTCATTGCTACTGTCACTTTATTGTTCCAAGGTAGTCTTAAATAAATAATCTGATCACCTTCCTTTCCCACTCCTTACAGAAGTTATTCCAAATCTCTGTCATTTTCCTCAAAGTGTCTTTCTCACTTTTCTTTTGGGAAATGACTCTTGTTTTGTGGATAGCACTTAGATTATTGACACTTTTAAGTTTTTACTGAGCCCCCTACACCCACAGTCTTCAACACCGTCCATTCTTCACTCCAGTTTACGAGGAAGAAATGTTTCTTCTCCCACTTAAGACATTCATTCATTCAACAGCCACTAAGAGTCCATCTTAATTAATATACTTCCACTGTGCTATATATTGGAGATATTAGAGATGAAGATGTAGACCCTACCAACAAGGAGGTTAAAATCATGTGTAAGGGGGCTGCTGCTGCTGTTAAGTCACTTCAGTCATGTCTGACTCTGTGCGACCCCATAGATGGCAGCCTACCAGGCTCCCCTGTCCCTGGGATTCTCCAGGCAAGAACATTAGAGTGGGTTGCCATTTCCTTCTTCAATGCAGGAAAGTGAAAAGTGAAAGTGAAGTCACTCAGTCGTGTCTGACTCTTAGCAGCCCCATGGACTGCAGCCTACCAGGCTCCTCTGTCCGTGAGATTTTCCAGGCAAAAGTACTGGAATGGGTTGCCATTGCCTTCTCCAGTGTAAGGGAGACAGACCTGTAAATGAATTACAATTCATTTTATATTTTGGTGTCATGATAAAAACAAGCATAGGGACTTGACTCTTAGCAGCCCCATGGACTGCAGCCTACCAGGCTCCTCTGTCCGTGAGATTTTCCAGGCAAAAGTACTGGAATGGGTTGCCATTGCCTTCTCCAGTGTAAGGGAGACAGACCTGTAAATGAATTACAATTCATTTTATATTTTGGTGTCATGATAAAAACAAGCATAGGGACTTCCCTGGCAATCCAGTGATTAAGACACTGCACTTGGACTATGGGTTCAATCCCTGGTCTGGGAGCTAAGATTACATATGCCATGTGGTGTTGCCAAAAAGGAGAGAAAAAGAAAAGAAAGAAAAGAAACAATCATTGATCATTTGAAAAGCATGAGGGGAAAACCACTTTTGTGAGGAGGTGATGTGTCATGAGGGAGTTTTTGGATGGAGTGTTGCTTGAGCTAATCCTTAAAGAGTGAGTAAGTGTTAACTAAGCAAACTGGGTTGGGAAGGAGACAGCAGGGTCAAGGATTAGGGAGCAGTGACAAGAAAGACTGAGTAGACAAAGAGGATATGAGTAAAAGCTTGAAATTAAGTTATTCTCATTCTTGACTGTGTCCTAGACCTTGTCACGTGACTGTCCCACAAACTACCTCAAACTCAACATATTTTCCCCAGACTTCCTCCTCCTTTTTCTTTATCATGGCATATGACACCTCTCCTTGTTCAGGCACTAGAAAACCAGGAGATTTCTTCAATCGTCCCCATTCCCTCACCCCTATCATTTAGCTAGTAACTAACTTCTGTTGATTCTACTGCATCAGTATTCCTTGGGTGCCTCTCCCTTCTCCAACTGTGCTCAGTACCAGTACAACAGTATCACTGTTGACCCCACTTCCATACTTCCCCTACATTGATCTTTCTAACATACATAATTGATTGCATCACTGTCTGACCAATCCATGGTTCCCCACTCTTCTAGCATGGTATGCAAAGCCTTTCCCACACAGGCCGTTCCCACTACTCTTTTTCAAATTGCTTTCATGCACATTTAAATTTAAATTCTCCCAATACCCCATTAGGTGAGTCAGATATTTCCAAGAGATGACATTACTTCCAGCTCTTTGTAACTCTTATAGACTGTAGCCTGCCAGGCTCCTCAGTCCATGGGGATTCTCCAGGCAAGAACACCGGAGTGGGTTGCTATCCCCTCTTCCAGGGGATCTTCTCTCCCCAGGGATTGAAACCACATCTCTTATGTCTCCTGCATTGGCACACAAGTTCTTTACCACTAGCGCCACCTGGAAAGCCCTATATACAGAGTACATCATGCGAAACACCAAGCTGGATGAAGCTCGGGCTGGAATCAAGACTGCTGGGAGAAATATCAATAACATCAGATATGCAGACAACATCACCCTAATGGCAGAAATCAAAGAGGAACTAAAGAGCCCCTTGATGAAGGTGAAAGAGGAGAGTAAAAAGCTGGCTTAAAACTTACCATTCTAAAAGCTAAGATCATGGCACCTGGTCCCATCACTTCAATGCAAATAGATGGGGAAACAATGGATACAGTGATTGACCTTATTGTCTTGAGCTCCATAATCACTGCAGGTGGTGACTGCAGCCATGGAATTAAAAGATGCTTTATCCTTGGAAGAAAAGCAATGACAAACCTAGGTAGCATATTAAAAAGCAGAGACATCACTTTGCTGATAAAGGTCTGTGTAGTCAAAGCTGTGGTTTTTCCAGTAGTCTTGTACAGATGTGAATTGGACCGTAAAGAAAGCTGAGCGCTGAAAAATTAATGACTTTGAACTGTGGTGCTGGAGAAGACTCTTGAGAATCACTTGGACAGTGAGGAGATCAAACCAGTCAATCCCAAAGGAAATTAACCCTGGATATTCATTGGAAGGACTGATGCTGAAGCTGAACCTCCAATACTTTGGCCACCTGATGGGAAGAGCTGACTCATTGGAAAAGACCGAGATATTGGGAAAGATTGAGGGCAGAAGGCGAAGGGGGTGACAGAGGATGAGATGGTTAGATGGCATCCCTGACTCAGTGGACATGAGTTTGAGCAAACTCTGGGAGATAGCGAAGGACAGTGAAACCTGGTGTGCTGCCACCCATGGGGGTCACAAAGAGTCAGATGTGACTGAGCAACTTAACAACAACCCTAATTCAGTGATTGCTTCCTTATCATTCCCTGGCCATTTATCCATTCCTCTAGGGTTTAGCACTATCCACAATCAGCAGTTTTTTAATATGCCTTATTATTTCATGCCTAGATGTCTTTCCCCTGCCATAGGTACAAGAACATTAAAGCAATATCTTAATATGAATGCATTTTAAAGCAGTCTAAAACAGCCGCCAAATATTTAACTGTTCCTTTTTTTCTTTCCTAAATCATGACCGTGATAGGTGCTCTTAGCTTATTCTTCCACCTTTTCCTTTTGATCCTCTGTAGGATAAGGATGACTCTTAATGAACTTTCAACATATTGACTTCCTGTTTTAATCTTCAAATCAACAGTTTTAAGTTACAGTTAAGTGTCTTGCTTCAAGTTGCATGGCTTCTGCTGTTTTAATTGCTCTTCCCTTTCACTTGTCTTCCCAGGGCACCCTTACCATCTTTTGTTACCACCACCCCATCACCCCATCTCACATTCTTAGGAAGTCCTTCTAATCACCCATCCTGGTCTCTGATTACAATCAGCCACTGTCTCTGAGCCCTGACTCTCATCTCTATTTTCTCTTCTCTTGGCACCTCTTACACTTTTGTCCCCTCCATAAGACTTAATCTCTGTAGGACAGGATTCATTCATTTTCTTAACTGATGACACTTCCTAGAGTTTTGGAACAGGGAAGGTATATGCAGATAGGGTAGGAAGGTCCCTGAAGGACCTGAAGGAAAAGAACCAGATATAGCTTTTTGACATTAGAGAATTCATTTTGGCCTATACCATTTTGTGATCTAAGCTTGGCTACAATGCTCACCCTTTGAAAGGTCCCAGAAATAATGATCTTAAAGGAATAAAAGAACAAACCACTGTTATCAGGCAAAAGAAGAAACAATAGCAAAGAAAACAAATCAGTTGTAAAGACTCCTAGTTCTGTTTCAATGGTAAAGATTAGCCTGAAGCACTTTCTTGAGCTGTTTTGCAGAATTTAAATCCCCCTTGAAAGATCAACTTCCATATCAACTGGAACCTAAGGGATGAGGATGTTGACCTTTTCTGACCCTCATGGCTTCAGTCATCTAAAGCTTGGACTCTGTTGACCTTTGCCCCAACTCTATGCAGAATTTTCCTCTGCTCAAGTCCCTTCATGAATATGCATACACTGCTCTAACTCCCTTCACGAATAAGCATGTGACCTTGTAACTTTCCCCAATCATGCTATTCAGATAGACATTGCTTTGGGAAAGCTCTCTGGTGTCCTCCTTACTTGCTCAAGTAATAAATCCTTCCTTTTCCTGATCTTTGGCTTGATTATGTCTTTTGTCTTGACACTCACCAAGAGTTGAACCCAGTTTTTTTGGGTAATACAGGTGCTTGATATATTGATGCTAAGTCAATAAATGAGGGAAAGAATGGGATACAAAGACGAAAGCCACACCAAAACCCCAGTGCTTTTGAATTCAGCCCTGAGTAAAATCAGATTTTCAAGATCCTTTTGATCAATCCTAGCAGAATTCATCACATTCCAAGAGCTGTAAATCTAGGATAAGATTTTTTTTTTTTCTTTCAGAAACCTGAAAGGCAGTTTAATTCTTAAGAGACCAGTCCTTGAAAGGTTAAAGAACAGTAAGCAAGTAAGGAGATTCTGGATCACAGAAAATCTTGACTGAGGTCAGAGCAATGGCCACCTGGGAGAGTCACAATAAGAACCACTCCAGCCCTAAGAGGATGAGGTGCTGCCTTTTCTTAGAAGGAAGGTCTGAAGAGGAAAAGTTAGAATTTTACATAACCTCTTGCTTCTTCTGCCTCTGTAACTCAGCTTGCTCCTTGCAAAGTCTGGACCATGTATGTCTCAGAAAGTGGGGACTCACAATACTAGGAACTGGAGCTTATCTCACTCACCCTTGTCCTGCTCTTTGCAATCGCCCAGCCCCTGCAAACCCACAAACCTGCTTAATCATGCCTGTCTGTATATAAAAACTCTGTAACCCATTTGTTCGGGGCTCAGAGCTTGGAGTGTTAACTCCTCTGGGCCCAGCGTGATAAACCTGAGTTCTCCAATTCTCCCAATGTGGTGCTTGGTTTCTCAAGTACTGGTTTCTGCAACAGGTCCTCAGTGTGGCCCTATATGGGGAGAGAATAAAAGGGAGGACAGAGAGTGGAGAGGAGAGGAAGCTGGAGTTCTAGTTAAATAATGGAATATCAAAGGAGTATTACCATCCTAGTCCTACACTTATATGTGCCCTAAAGAAAGCAATGATTTTTTCCCTAACTAGTTTCTTTTAAGGGTAATAGATACATGGTAAAAATTCATAGAGTATCAAGAAAATAGTAAATCTCTCTAGCCCTCCAGAAGTCACCACTATTATCCACATGTCTACCTAAATATATATTTATATCTATAGTTTAAAAGTACTTGGTAGCATCTTATCATCAAGAGCTCTCCATATTAGCTCCTGGAAACCTACTTTTTGTTTGTGATAAAAATATATAACATGATATTGACCCTCTTAGAATTTTCAATATATACAGTGAGACATTACTTTTTAAACTGCTATATAATATTTCTACTCTGGTTGTATTACATGTGTTTACTCCCTATTGATGAATATTTAATTTGTTTCTAGTCTATTGTGATTTGAAGCAATGTGGCAATGAAAATCCTTGTACATATTGTATCAGGGTCCTGGAGGAAGCAGATGGTACATCCAAAGCTTACCTGAAGAGAATTTGATGGAGGGACTGTTGACACAGGTGCTGGCAGGATTAATGGACCAAACAATACATGGTTAAGTTGTCAAGAACAGGCAACAGAGAGAGGTTCTTACCTCCCCTAGGCATGAAAGGACAAGGGGAGGGAGCAGTGCTGGTAGAAGCCAGTGGGCCCGTAGCCCTGCAAGAGAGGCCACCAAACTGGAGCTGGGGCCACAGATTGAGAAGTGTAGCCACTGCCAGAACTGCAGCCATCAGAGTAAATATCCTGACCGTGCTCTCCTCTTGCTCTCTGGTTTCCTTCTGGTATACCTGCTATAGGTGGAATCTAATAGACAAGGAAGCCCAAATGATGCTGATTCATGGGGGTGACACAGGCAGGCACAGCAGAGTCAAAAATGTATCTGGGAGGATAGGTAGAGAATAATCAGTCTAGTAAGTTTTTGAACAAATATGCCTTTCATCTGTTGGAAATTTTCCTAGAACTAGAATTGTGGTGTCAATAGGAAGGAAAGAGACCCCTCAATATCCATTCTTCTGATCTTCTGAGCTTATTACTGATACTTAGGTGTGCCTGTGGCTGCTCAGAATTAAGACCTTTCTCAGCCTCCCTTGCAGCCAAACCAATGTAAGAGGAAGTGATGGTGCCTTTGTCCTTTATTATTTATTCCTTCCTATAATTCACCTCCTGCCTTGGACTATGAGCTCTAGGGCCACACCCTTTGAGGGGTGAGAGGTAAGCTAGGAAAAAAAAACCAGATTCCTAGCCACTTCATGTAACTGAGCTGCCCTACCAATTTTGGACTGGACTTTATTTATGTGGGAGAGAAATACACTTTTACCTTGATAGTTATATTCTATTATGTGCTGTATTACTAATTTTCACAAATAGGTATAGATAATAGGTTTAAACATTGTAAATTTTTATGGACATTGTCAAGCTTGGCATTATAAACTAGATTTTTCAGACTTTTTCAGTTTGAACCCAGCTTCTCCATTTACTAGACATGTGATCTTGAACATGTCTTAAGATTTTTTTCCCCTTTCAATATGATTCATTTATCTTCTTTGCTTTTTAAAAAAAATGGAGTTGGTGATGGACAGGGAGGCCTGGCGTGCTGTGGTTCATGGGGTCTCAAAGAGTCAGACACGACTGAGCGACTGAACTGACTGAACTGTCTGTAAGCTGTGGAAAAAAGAAAAAAAATGGTGTCACTCATCACCCAGTTCTGCTAGGGCTGAGTCACAACATGCTGCATTCACCCAGGACATTTCACCTGCCCCTGAGAGCAATTCAGGATGGAGAACAGGATAGGGCACTTTCTGCTTTAGATAAAGGCCCTAGAGAGTTAAGATGCATATCTTAGGAAGGATTTCAATAACCCCAGGTTCTCGCATCTTCCTGTATAGAGAAAAGCACTAATTATTCACTTGAGATATGTTCTTTGTGATTAGCAGTAAGCATTTGCCAAGATGTATGGAAGGCAACCCACTCCAGTATTCTTGCTAGGGAAATCCCATGGACGGAGGAGCTGGCAGGCTACAGAAGAGTCAGGCGCAACTTAGTGACTAAACAGCCAGAGCATGCTTGTATTTTAATATGACTGTATGCATTTTCTAGCCAAAAACATACACATCCACTGGCTCCTCTCCTATTTCTCCTCCCCTACTCCTCTCCTGCTTGGAGCAGTTCACTCTGAGCTGCTGAGTAGCTATCTCCCTGAGTTTGAGTAAGCTCTGGGAGTTGGTGATGGACAGGAAAGCCTGGCGTGCTGCATGCAGTTCATGGGGTCGCAAAGAGTCGGACACGACTGAGCGACTGAACTGAACTGAACTGATAGTCTTCAGAAAGATCCTGAATAACACTTAAGCTCACAACTCTCCTGTTGTGTGTTTTCCTTTAAGTCAACAAAGCTAGTGCTATTATTATTATTACTGTGACCATGTTTAATTGCCCTCCAAAGAAGAGGTACCAGTTAATCTACTCAATGTTTTAAAGTGTCTCCTTCCTCTTCCCTCAACAATATTATACATTAGCAAAGATTTTTGTCCAATAGATGAATAGTGGTGTTTCATTTTTATTTTAAATTGCTTTCTAAATTATGACGTTGACCATCTTCTCATATTTGTTAAGCCATTTATATTTATTTTCTAGTGAGCTTCTTGTCTGTCCTCTGTTCATTCCACTGGTGTTTGTTTTGTTTTGTAATGCATTTGTTTGTTTGTTTGTTTTAAAGCTTTTTAAAGCTTTTAATGTATTATGGAAATTAGTCTTTTGTCTGTTGCCAGTGGTACAGATATTTTCCCTAATTTTCATTTACATTTTGACTTTATTTTTTTCTGTACAAAAATTTTAAATTTTAATATAGTAAAAATGATCCTTTTTCATCATAACATCTGAGCATAATGTTTGGGTTTTGGAAAGATCTATTTCACTCTGGATATTAAGAATAATTTTACCATGTTTTCTCCCAGACCTTTATAGATTGATTTATATCAGAAATCTTTCTCCATCTGGAATTTAATTTGGGGTAAGCAGTGAGAAAAGAATTGAAATGATTCTATGGAGAACTAGACTGAGGGGTTGATAAAAATAAGCCCCCTGATACATAAACCCTACAGAACTTGTAGTTTACTATTTGTAGTGAAATTGTGTTTTAATAAAAAACACAATTCAGCCAAGTAAACTTGAAGCTCTAATTGGCTTATTAGGAGACTCATGAATCAGTTAGCATCCTACCTACTGAACAATAGGTCTCCTAGGAAGGATACAAAATGGAAGACTTTTATAGAAATGAGAGTAGGGCAAGGAAGTCATTAGCAAAAGAAAAAGAAGAGTAATTTGGGGCCAAGACTTCTTTTGGGGGGGAACAGACCAGGATTATATTCTGCAGATTATCTCTTCTTTTTCTGGAAGGGGCTGGAGAGGGCCAGCCTATATGACAAATTACCTCGTTGGTGCTAACTGGAAAATTCTAAACTGGTTGATTAAGAATACAGTTCTAGGGAAGGCTGAAGCTACAATTAGTTTAGGTATTAAATCTGAGTTTCGGTCTCATGGACTTGAACACCAATCCCTGTGATTTTCCTCTTTAACACTGTGACTTTCACAATAGACAGGTTTTGAACAAAGCATGCCATGCACCATTAGGCAAGCAGATGTTAGGTGTGCTTGCTCCTCTTCTTATTTGTGGAAGGCACATGGGTGGTTTGTGGTGGTGTTTGTATTTTTGCAGGGTGAAGTCCTGCCACGTCCAGCATGCTTACTTCACCAGGTTGTTAAACTGCCTTTCTTAACACTTCTTGTCACCTGATTCTTACTTCTTGGGCACAATTTCTCTGCTACCAGAGTCATCCTGCTACCCTATATCACAGGTTAGACATTTTACACCTGCTAGCAGTGAACTGTGATCTGTGACATGGTAACAGTAGCAGTGATCTGTGAACATATGCAGTCAGATACTGCCCATCTTTCAAGACTAAGGATGAATTAAGCCCAGCAAGCTGGACCATCACTGGGTTCCATCTTTATTGCTTTTCCAGGTGGCTTGTCAGTTGCTTAGACAACTAGCTTATGGTGGTTGAGCACACAAGCTCTAGAGTGAAACTATCTGGCTGTGTACTTCCATTCTGCCACTCTTGAGCCATAGGGTCAAGAGCCGACTTTCCTTCAGCTTCTTGTGCTTTGCTTTCTCCTTTGTCGATGGGGATGATAACATAGTGTGAGGATCAAATAAATAAATATACGTAAAGTGTTTAAAGGGAGAAGGCAATGGCACCCCACTCCAGTACTCTTGCCTGGAAAATCCCATGGACGGAGGAGCCTGGTGGGCTGCAGTCCATAGGGTCACTAAGAGTCGGACATGACTGAGTGACTTCACTTTCACTCTTCATTTTCATGCTTTGGAGAAGGAAATAGCAACCCACTCCAGTGTTCTTGCCTGGAGAATCCCAGGGACGGTGGAGCCTGATGGGCTGCCATCTATGAGGTCGCACAGAGTCAGACACAACTGAAGCGACTTCAGTTCAGTTCAGTTCAGTTCAGTTCAGTCGCTCAGTCGTGTCCGACTCTGCAGCCCCATCAATCGCACTCCAGGCCTCCCTATTCATCACGAACTCCCGGAGTTCACTCAGACCCACGTCCATCGAGTCCGTGATGCCATCCAGCCATCTCATCCTCGGTTGTCTCCTTCTCCTCTTGCCCCCAATCCCTCCCAGCATCAGTCTTTTCCAATGAGTCAACTCTTCACATGAGGTGGCCAAAGTACTGGAGTTTCAGCTTTAGCATCATTCCCTCCAAAGAAATCCCAGGGCTGATCTCCTTCAGAATGGACTGGTTGGATATCCTTGCAGTCCAAGGGACTCTCAAGAGTCTTCTCCAACACCACAGTTCAAAAGCATCAATTCTTCAGTGCTCAGCCTTCTTCACAGTCCAACTCTCACATCCATACATGACCACAGGAAAAACCATAGCCTTGACTAGATGGACCTTAGTCGGCAAAGTAATGTCTCTGTTTTTTAATATACTATCTAGATTGGTCATAACTTTTCTTCCAAGGAGTAAGCGTCTTTTAATTTCACAGCTGCAGTCACCATCTGCAGTGATTTTGGAGCCCAGAAAAATAAAGTCTGACACTGTTTCCCCATCTATTTCCCATTAGCAGCAGCAAAATGTTTAAAAAGACTTTGGCGGTAAGGGCTCAGTAAACATTATAAATGTACGGCAGTAGAGGCACGTGTGTGCTCAATTAGTCATGTAGGATGCTTTGCAACCCTGCCAGGTACTTCCTTCCATGGAATTTTTCAGGCAAGGATACTGGAGTGGGTGGCAATTTCCTTCTCCAGGGGATCTTCCTGACCCAGGGATCAAACCTGAGTCTCCTGCATCTCCTGCATTGGCAGGTAGATTCTTCGCCACTGAGCTACCTGGGAAGCCCAAATATTAATAAGACCTTTCCTAATTCACAATATAAAAATAATTTTCCTTTCTCCTAGGAATTTACAGATTCTTTTATGTAAAAATGTGTAACATAACAAATGTTATGACATATAAGCATAAAGCATTATAAAAAGAATTACAACATTTATAAGAAGAAAGTGTTGTAATTCTATGATCAGTTTCATTATTACTGTTCTTTGAATAATGCATTTGCTTTGAAATGTCACCTTTGTCATACACTAAATTTGCATCTGCATTTGATTCTAGTTCTGGATTCTCTCTCCTGACTCATTCATGTAGCTTAATCACATTTGCTTTGTAATACTTCATTATCTGGTAGAACTTGGCCTCTAATTCCTTATGCTTCCTTTTCAGAAATTTTTTTTCTGGCTGAGTTTGAATTTGATATTTACAAAGAAGCTTAGAACCAGCTGGTCTAATTTTAAAAATCAATTAATATTTTCTTGGGGTTGTGACAAATTTACATATTAATTTAGAGAAAATTGATGTTCTTACAATATTAGCTTTTCCTATTCCAATACAAGGAATAGCTCTCCATTTCTGTTCAAGCTGTTTTTCTTGTTAATGTCACTCAGATTTTTAGTTTTGTGAAAGTCTGCTTTATATAGTTTCTGCGTGTTTCTTAAGTTTATTTCTTCCTGCCTGCTTACCTGCTTGCCTTCCTTCCCACCTTCCTCCTCTTTTTCTTTTTCCTTTTCCTTCTCCTTTTTCTTCTGTTAGATTTAATGGCACCAGCTCTTTTATTATGTTTTCTAATTACTTCTTGTTTGTATGGGAAAACTATCAATGGTCCCTTTGTGAGCCTGGATTATGTAACTGGTTCAGAAAAATGAATGAAAAATCTAATCTCCCCTCCATCATTGCAATTATATATAATCACCATATGTTGGAAGGAGATAAATTGAGTCAAGAGAATACATGTTTTAGAAGAGAGTCCCTAGAGGAGACAGTAGCCTGAGGGGGCAGATAGAGAGAGAATAAATCTGACTGAAAAGGGGGCTGACAAAGGGTGAACAAAATGATTGCGGTAACACCTCAAAAGAGGTTGATTAGAAATAGCACAACTAAAAAAAATTATTGATGTGATCAAAGCCACACAGAGAAAGAGTAATGGTGTTGAATTAAAATGAGATAAATGAAACCTTTTACTCAAGAAGATAGATATAAAAAAAACAGAAATCAATTATTTATAAAACAGAAAATTGATAGCACTATAGATCAATTCAAAGACTATTTTTTACAACAACCAAAATAAAATCACTGTAATCAAAACTAGTCTTTTTATAAACAGAAAATTCAAATAAAATGAGTAAAAACTGATTACAGTATAGAATTTTTTATTATTGAAAAAAATCTATGTGCCTAATGCTAATAAAATAGAAAATGAATGATGTGGGAGAAAATGTAAATGACTAAAACTGATTTAAGAAAAACTATCAAGAGAGTGAAAGGTACTCCAGGCATTTTTAAGCTGGCATAACCCTGAGTCCAAAGAGGTAATGGGTAAGACCCGCAACCAGTTAGCCTGGCTAGGATCTATTTAACAGACACTTATGTGGTCCTTAACTCAGTGTCAGGCATAGTTCTGGACACCTCATGAACGTTAATTCAGGCAATTCTTCTGACAACCCCGCAAAAGAGGGGTAAGTACTAACCTCATTTTACCCATAAGCAAACTGAAGAAATCAGAGATTAAGGAACTTGTCTGCTACTCGAGCTCACACAGGAGGCACATGAAAGGCCTGAGAGTGCTCCCAACATTCTACTGGAATTTTTTTTTTTTTAAGCCCTTTCCTGTCCCTGAACCTTTGTTCTTCCCATCTCCTCTGTCTAGAATGCTGTTCCTTCAGATTCTTTTTTTTTTTTAATTGGAGGCTAATTACTTTACAATATTGTAGTGGTTTTGCCATACATTCACATGAATCAGCCATGGGTGTACATGTGTTCCCCATCCTGAACCCCCCTCCCACCTCCCTCCCCATCCCATCCTTCTGGGTCATCCCAGTGCACCAGCCCTGAGCACCCTGTCTAATGCATCAAACCTGGACTGGTGATCTGTTTCACATATGATAATATACATGTTTCAATGCTATTCTCTCAGATCATCCCACCCTCACCTTCTCTCACAGAGTCCAAAAGACTGTTCTATACATCTGTGTCTCTTTTGCTGTCTCACATATAGGGTTGTCATTACCATCTTTCTAAATTCCATATATATGCGTTAGTATACTGTATTGGTGTTTTTCTTTCTGGCTTGCTTCACTCTGTATAATAGGCTCCAGTTTCATCCACCTCATTAGAACTGATTCAAATGTATTCTTTTCAATGGCTGAGTAATATCCCCTTGTGTATATGTACCACAGCTTTCTTATCCATTCAGTCCTGGCTCTCCCATGCCCTGAGCTCTGTGAGTTGGGGCAGAAAGTCCAAGCCTTTTGTGCTTCAGTTTTCTTATATGTAAGACTGAAAAATAAATGAAATAATCATAGAAGGGATTTCAAATAGTTTCTGGAAGATAAATACTTCTTAAACAGGCTATTGTTATCATTCCTAAAGTAGGACAGATAATACATAGAAATGCATCATTGTAAATATAAACACAAACTGAATTCAATAAAATGATAAGGGAATTACCCACCATGGTCAAGTTTAATGTAGAAATAAATGCAAGGATGTTTTATTCATCACTTTGATATAAATATACAAATATACATATATACTATAAGAATATACATGTGTATATATAATGCAGTCATCTCAACAAATAATTGCAACACTGTTTCTAAACAAATGAAAAAGCCCCAAATAAACAAACAACAAAAAATCTCAGATGTGTAGGCTAGCAAATCCTTCCTAAAGATAATAAGGAATATCTACATTAAATAAGCAGCCAACATACTTCCTGGCAAAGTACCTGGAGCTCAGGGGCCTCAATTCTCAGAATGTAAAAGTAACCAGAGCTTTCATAACCTACTGAAGCTTGTAATCTATCTCAGACAAATTAAATCAGAATCTTAGAGGGTTGGGACTTCAGCAACAAAATAGAGAATAACTGGTCCAAAAGAAAGCTAATTAAAATCAAGGCCTAAACAAGGATATATACCAGGACCATTTAAAAATAACATTATTTTCAGGTCTAGTGCATACACTGAAACATGAAACAAATAAGAGATTAAAATACTGGCTGCTGCTGCTGCTGCTGCTGCTGCTGCTGCTAAGTCACTTCAGTCGTGTCCGACTCTGTGCGACCCCATAGACGGCAGCCCACCAGGCTCCACCATCCCTGGGATTCTCCAGGCAAGAAGACTGGAGTGGGTTGCCATTTCCTTCTCCAATGCATGAAAGTGAAAAGTGGAAGTGAAGTCGCTCAGTCATGTCCGACTCTTAGCAACCTCACAGACTGCAGCCTACCAGGCTCCTCCTCCATGGGATTTTCTAGGCAAGAGTACTGGAGTGGGGTGCCATTGCCTTCTCCGAAAATATTGGCTAGGACAAGCTAAAAATCATCTTTTGCAACCAATGTGATTATGTACTAAGAAAACCCCAAGAGAGTAAACTGATAAATTTGAAGAATTTTAAAGAGAATTTATTTATCTACAAAGGCAGCTTTCCTAGGTTATCAACAACAAAAAAAGTTAGAAGATATAATGACAGAGATTTCATTTATGTTATTAACAAACAGAAAATAGCACTAACAAAAATACATGGAACCTAGATAAAGGATATAAGAAAATTTAGTTTTGAGAATATAGTCTAGCTTCATGGCTTCAAACTGCACTTTTTGGAGTCTCAGGGCAAAGGTGATCTGGTATTCGATGAAGGAGACAAATGCATCTGAGTAGAAGGATGCAGACCCTCAGCCTTACTTAACTGAAGAAGCTCCATTTTTCTTATTTTCAGTGTCAACTTTCAGATGCATTTGCCCCCTGCATAAAATCATATGCAAAAGAGTTAACACTAGACTATAGATATAGACTATATTCTCAAAACTAAATTTTGTTGTATCCTTTATCTAGGTTCCACATAATTTTGTTAGTTCTTTTGCATATGATTTTACTTGAAAAAGGGCTTCCCTGGTGACTCAGATGGTAAAGAGTCTGCTTGCAATGCAGAAGACCCCGGATTCGATCCCTGGGCCGAGAAGATCCTCTGGAGAAGGACATGGCTACCCACTCCAGTATTCTTGCCTGGAGAATCCCATGGACAGAGGAGTCTGGTGGGCTACAGTCCATGGGGTCACATAGAGTCAGACACAACTGAGCAACTAACACTTTCACTTTCACTTTACTTGAAGAAAGGGTTTTGCCACTAACAACAACAAAAAAAAAACAATAACAATTAAATGTTTGAAAGCCTTCCTTCTAAATAAAATATTCCTTGAAAACATCTGGTTCCTTTTTCTCTCCAGGGAAAGTTTGTTCATTCAGTTATTCATTGTGACATGTTCTGTGTTTATTGAGTACCACAGTATACCAAAAATACCAACATGTCTTGGGCACCTACTAGGGACCACTACTATCGTAGATGCTGTACATACTTGACCTTGTTTAATATTTGTAAATACCATATGAAGAAGGTATGGTCCCCATCATTTACAGATGAGGAAAAACATTCAAAATGAGGAAATTGCCCAAGCTTCCATAAATGGTGAGAGCTAGAACTGTGACTTGAAAGTATTTCACCCTGATCTCAGAGCTCTTTTTCTTTTTCCAACATAACCATGAAACTTCCTAAAATAATGATGGCATTTGAGGTAACCATTGTATTGATGTCTGTGACCCACTGAGATATTGATGCAAAGGTTAGTGTTGGTGGGTATGGAAAAAGCAATGAAGGTAATATTGATGTTGGGGAGGGTGATGTGTATGGCATGAGTGTGCCTCTGGCAGTAGAGCTGGAGCCGTTTTGTAAGATGACTTGTCCTTCTGTCAGTTGAGATGGAATGATGGGGCTGGCTCAGACACCTTCTGTCAAGAACCCAAGTTCTAACTTTTGGATCTGGAGAGTCAAGTATATATCTGAGGCAACCGAGGGAGAAAAGGATGGGAGACATGGGGTGAGGGGACTTAGGTCGAAATTTAGTCATTAGCAGAGAGTGCTTGGGCAGTGCAGACAGCATGCTTAGAAGCACTTTCTCCACCCTGGGCAGTTTGCTCTTACATCTATCATATATGTGCCAATAAACTCTGCCGCTGTGCTTAAGTATTGATGCGAGGAATGGTCATTCTGCCTTTCTCCAAAGAAGACATATAGATGATCAATAGGCAGATAAAAATATGCTCAGTATCACTAATCATTAGAGAAATCCAAATCAAAACTACAATGAGGTATCACTTCATACCAATCAGAGTGGCCATCATCAAAAAGTCTATAAACAAAACATGCTAGAGTGGGTGTAGAGAAAGGAGAATCCTCCTACACTGTTGGAGGAATGTAAATTGGTACAGCCACTATAGAGAACATTATGGAGGATCCTTAAATAAAGCAAAAAATAGAATTACCATATGATCCAGCAATTCCACTCCTGGGCACATATCCAGAAGACTCTAATTTGAAAAGATATATGCACCCAAATATTCATAGTAACAGTTACAGTAGCCAAGACATATGAGTGCACACACACACATACACACAATATGAAATAAAACTCTGCCATAAAAAAGAATGAATTAATGGCATTTGCAGCAACATAGACCTTGAGATGATCATACTAAGGGTAGTAAGTCATAGAAAGACAAATATTATATGATATCACTTATATGTGGAATCTTAAAAAAGATACAAGTGAACTTACAAAAAAAAATCATAGATATAGAAAACAGACTTATTGTTACCAAAGAGGAAAGGGGTGGGGGATAAATTAGGAGTTTGAAATTGGCAGATACACATCACTATATGTAAAAGAAGCAAGGACCCACTGTANTATCACTTATATGTGGAATCTTAAAAAAGATACAAGTGAACTTACAAAAAAAAATCATAGATATAGAAAACAGACTTATTGTTACCAAAGAGGAAAGGGGTGGGGGATAAATTAGGAGTTTGAAATTGGCAGATACACATTACTATATATAAAAGAAGCAAGGACCCACTGTATAGCACAGGAAACTATATTCAATATCTAATAATAACCTATAATGGAAAAGATCTGAAGAAAGAACATATATATATATATATATATATGTATGTATCTGAATTACTTTGCCATATTCTGGAAACTAACATATTATGTCAACTATACTTTAACTTTTAGAAAGATTATTCTGATCACTGATTACGTTGGTCTAAAATCTTGAAATTAGACATGCTTAGCATGATAGACATAAAAGCTCTTATCACTTGATTGGGATGTTTTGTTGTAAATAATTACGGGTGTACAGCTTGTACCAGGAACTGATCATTTTTACATAAAGTATCCACTTAAATTCTAGAGTCACAGAATGGAGCAAATAAATTCCAGTTTTGTAGTAGTTCTGCCAACGCAGAGCTCCCTGGCACCTCCCAACCCCCAGGATCCCAACATTCTGGCTAAAGCAATAAGTCTTTATTATAGTATGACCCAGAGAAGTTTATGGAACATATTTTCTGATGAAACAACAATATGAAATAGAAAGCATGATGTCATAGAGTTCATGAAAAAAAGTTCTTATTTTAATGATGTCTCTCATCATTTCAAACCTGCATAAAGTTGAAATAAACACTCTGAACACTGGTATATAAGAATTAATAACTCAAAATATGAGGAAGTAGAGATGACCAAATGATTTAGTTGTGTCCCAACCAAGATGTCCTAATTTCAAAACTATTTTTTATTCAAACAATGGAATACTCATTCTATTTAAGAAGAGTGGTTCTTTTCTAAAAGAAAAGTAAAAATACAGCACATACACCCAAATTGTAGACTGAAAATAGAAGATTATTAGCATTATAATTTATGTAAATGGTGCTCTATTCATGTGAAAGTAATTGGTATCTTTCAGTCATATGTTAATTATTACATAAATAGGTTATAAATAATCATGTGAGATTTCATTTTTAAAGCTGAAACCCTACTTGTTTAAAGGGTCTACTGTTTTATTACATAAAATGTGAAAAGAATGACTCATATATGTTCTACTGCTTTAAACATAAAATTTTTTCCCAGGTTTCAGAACCAAAAAAAAAAAAATCTGTTTGGTAATCTGAAAATTATGTTTAAGGTTTGGTAGACATAAGGATATACTTAGGATCTAGAGTGATAATTCCCAGTCTTAGTGTAATTTATTGAATATGCCTGTCTTGGTGGCAGTCCTTGGGAATGTAGGGATTTAGAATAGGCCTCCTCAATGTGTGATATTTTGACACGTGCATTATTGTTAGCTGAAGGTAAGTGAAAACCTTGTGGACTCTAGAGAAAACAACAGCGTTTGCATTAACTACCTAAAAGAATTTAAACTGGAGATTTTTTTCCTACAAAAAGGGTTATAGTTGTTCAGTCACTAAGCCCTGTGCGACCCCATGGATGCCAGGCTCCCCTGTCCTCCACTCTCTCCTAGAGTTTGCTCAAATTCATGTCCATTGAGTCAGTGATGCTATCTAACCCCTTCATCCTCTGCTGCTCTCTTCTTTTGCCTTCAATCTTTCCCAGAGTCGGGAAACTGGAGACTTTTCCTACAAAAAGAGTTACTACTAGAGATCAG
Organism: Oreotragus oreotragus; assembly: GCA_006410675.1. Taxonomy (NCBI): domain Eukaryota; kingdom Metazoa; phylum Chordata; class Mammalia; order Artiodactyla; family Bovidae; genus Oreotragus; species Oreotragus oreotragus. The sequence continues at coordinate 41,905 of SJYX01016998.1, forward strand.
TTTTATCAAAGCGGTCCCATGTCTGTGGCCGGGCAAACAACTAATTACCAGATATCTGCTCTTTTTCTTATCATCCTGTTTTGGACTCTCTCTGGCCTTGGAAAACCCAGGACTCTATCCTACTCCTTAGCTCAGGATGGCATATAGACTTCACTTTTATCTTTCTTGAACCTTTTGTTAAAATTTTATTTTCTCCTGTTAATCTCTTTTACGTCACTTTAATTCTTAGGCCAGTCAGAAAAACCTAAAAGGGTAGAAGAAGGTTTTCTTCTTCCCCAGCAGGAAGAAGAACGGGTATAAAGTTCTCAAACTGAGTGTATCAGAATCACCTGGAAGGCTTGTTAAACAGGGTGCTGGTAGCCACCCCAGAGCACCTGGTTCGGGGAGGGCTGAGCTGGGCCCCAGAGATTTGCATTTCTAACGAGTTCCAGGTGATGCTGATGCAGGTGATTACTCCAGCATCACACTTTGAGAGTCCACACTTATAAAGGATAGGTGAGGACTTGGACACCGAGGACTGCAGGCGTGAGTGGAGTTGACGGTCTTCGGGGCCCCTTCTCCTGATGGTGAGTAGGGGAAGCTAGTGTGGACAGTATGCTTTGCATCAGAGGCCTTGCCTTTGCATCCGCCAGGTGCTCTGGGGTCTTGCCAACCAGGGACTCCTTTTATGCTTATTTATTTGCTTGCCTGCTCCAGTCTGAGCTGGAGAGGCCCATGTTTATGAATTCCCAGAGCCTTTGGTCCTTAATTCAGGATGAAGACAAGACAGGCAAGTTTCTCTGCAGTCTCCCTTTGTGGACAGAATTTTTTTCAAGTCCCCTCTCTCCACTGAAGTCATACATCTTCAAGGGCTCTAGCTTCATCTGGCTTGCATGTGTTTGTTAATTTTTGCTCTTTGTTACTTTCTTAGGATTTAATTCATGGTTAATTTCTCAACATGGATGCTTAGATCAGTTTTTTTTTTTTTTTTTTTTCCGGCTCCCTTCTGCTCTTTTCCCCTAATATAGGCATTTAAGTTCCAGATTTTTATCTGGAGTTAGTTCAAGCCTTGGCCTTCCTTTCTCAAATGACTATTAAAATCCAAACTCCTTGGTTGGGAAAAAACAGCCTACATCCCAAGGCAACTAAACCCGTTGGGCTTGCTTACCACCCTGGTCTTCAGCTTCTTCTGTGTTGTTTTCAGTCCTAGGGAGTTCTCTCTTTCTCACCAGAGTTGCATTGACAAGTCGATCTGTTATAGCCTGAGTCCTTTCTGGGTGTCTTACGTAAGAAGCTTTTCAGGACCCCTGTTCTGTCATAGTGCAGGAAATAATTGTCTATAGATAATAACACCTACAGACTATGAGGATAAAATGAGATAATAAAGCCCTTCGTGCTTGCCAGAGAAGAAGTTCTTGGTAAATATTAGCTGCTTTTATTATCATTAGTGTACCTACCTAGATCTCAATGGGTAACTAGTGACAGAGGTAAAAAAAAAAAAAAAAAAAAAATCCTGATATAGAAGGCAAATCTTTCCAGGAATGGTGATGGAGAGAGGAGGAATCATGGTATCATCAAATTTTAAAAAGATTGTGTGTGTATATGGTGTGTGTGTGTGTGTATACATATACACTTCTAAATAGGCCCAAAAAACTGATCCAATAGAAAGAATTTTTTTTTTAAGAATTCTTTTATTGAAATACGGTTGATGTACACCTGTAACATATACAATGTGTGTCTTCCATCATGTCTAACTCTTTGCAACCCCTTGAACTGTAGCCCAACAAGCTCCTCTGTCCGTGGAATTTTCCAACAGTGAGTCACAGTTTAAAAGGTTACACTCCATTTATAGTTAATAAGTTAATATGAAATGTCTGCTATATTCCCTGTGTTGTACTAGATATCCTTCTAGCTTATTTTATACCTAATAGTTTGTACTTCTTATCCCCCATCCCCTATCTGGTCCCTCCCTGCCACTCTCCCCCTACTGGTAACCACTAGCTTGTCTGTTTATCTGTGAATCTGCCTCTTGTTTTGTTATATTCACTGGTTTGTTACATCTGTTAGATTCCACATATAGGTGATGTCATACAGTATTTGCCTTTCTCTGTCTGACTTATTTCACTTCGCATAATATCCTATGAGTCTTGCACAGAGGGAGAAATTTGGAATTCAGTTCAGGGTCCTGTCCATAGCTACTAGGGCTCAGCAGGCACAGGTCACGGAGCACTCTTTGTAGACTGAGATGGCATAGTGGCTGTGACCAGACAGAAGACACACTCCCCTGAGGATCACACTTCGTCAAAGATAAAAAGGGAGCAAGGAAATTTTTTAAAAGCTGGGCTATTTTAAGGCAGTAATTAGGAGCGTCCTTGCTGCTTTGCAGGTGCACACCCTTTGTTAAATTAACTGCTGAGAAGGAATGATTAGTGTAGCTTTCTGTGTTTTCTCCTGACCTTGCTCCAAAAGCTCTGGGAGTCCCCTGATGAATCGGGTGGGTAAAACCAAGTTGTATTCAGTCCCTCGAAACTATTTGAGGCAGGAGAGCTGAGTACTAGATTCCCAACAGCTGTGCTACTTGGCATCTCTCCAGCATTTTCTTCCTGAGTGCTCTTTCCATGCTGTCTTTGCTGGGCCTTTCTCTCTTCTCTTGTCTCCCCTCTTCCTGCCCATCTTCTCCCTATCTGCAGTAGGACATGTCAGCTGCCCCCCACCCCACACCGCATCATATATCAAGTTCCAGCTGGGTTTTAAGATAGAGGCCATGGGTCCTCGGGAGGACTAGGGGACACTAGGCCGTCCATCACCTCCAGAACTAAAGTATTAGGCAAATAATCAAGAGGCAGTGTGGGTGGACCTGGGAACAGATGGGGCCTATTCACTGTACTCATGTGAAGGTCAGTTATCAGAATGTGAAGCCAACGAGGTCAGAGCAGCAACGACAAGGAAGCTGGTCATCTGAGCCAGGGCAGAGTCCCCTTGGGTTTACTCTCCAGGTACAAGACTGGCCCATAGTGAACAGCAGTGATGACTGGGGAAGGGGATGCAGAGCTCGGGCCGAGTGGCCACTCCCAGGGGCCTCTGGCTGGGGCCTGGGTTAAGCAAGAACAGAGGCCTTCCTGTCACCCCAACCCCACTCCACCCCATCAGCTCCTCTAAACCCCACTGGGAGGAAGGCCAGGAGTGGTGGGTGTGGAGAAGCTCATCATAGCTGGCATAATGGTTCCATTCACTTGGGCTTTGGACCACCTCTGGGAATGTGTGTCTTTATTTCTGAAGAACTTCAACATAAAGCCTTCTAGAAAGATAACTTCTCCCTGGAGTCAGAAGACCTAGCTCTCACCAGGCCATTTCTGATAAGAGGAGAACCATGTGGACATTGGTCAAAAAGCCAGCAGAGCGGGAACAGTAGAAGGTGGTGAGCTGAGTGCCTTAGGACACTAGCGGGTGAAGCTGCCCAGGGTGAGCACCTTTCTCTGGACTGAGGGGGGCCAGGGGTTGAGGTAATTCATAGACTCGGGCTTGGGGCTCCCTGTGAAAATGAGGCCAAGTCAGGAGTCATCCCACCAAGAAGCATGGTCACTTATGACTTATTCTTGCAAACAGGGATGGTTTTATTGTGATCTTGCTGTTAAAAAGCCTCATAATGTGCCTGTCCAAGCATCGCTTCTTGACTACTACTTTGGCTTTCTTGTGAGTTAATGGGAGTATAAGGACGGGAATGGGGCAGGTACTTGGGTCCCAGGTAATTCTATTTCAACCCTTGAAACTCATGATGGTGGCACATGGACCACGTGGACGGGAAGAAGAGAGAAGAAAGCGTGTGGACACATACACCCAGAATCCTGATCAACACTGAGGGGGAAACAGGCTTTTAAATGGTGAGGAAGGTACTCAGGATCTAAGGAGAGTGTTCATTCTCCAAGTAATAAGATTGTAAATTAGTTATACTGTTAAGCTATTCAAAGAGCAATTAAAATTAAAGCATTTTACAAAGTGGGCTCCATATACCCACTGGTGGGTATATTTGCTCACAATAACTATCACTTAGAGAATGGTGACTGTGAACTCAGCCCTTGCTGCAAATCATCTCATTCGGTTTTCACAACTTCTCTATGAAGAAGGCCTTGAATTTTTTCCAGTTTTATAGATGAGGAAACTGAGACCGCCCCCCCACCCCCCACTAAGTTTAAATAACTTATCCAAGGCTACACAGCTGGTAGTCAGTGCTGGAATTCTCACCCAGTTCTGACCTCCAAGCTTTGAACCACAATAGACCTGACAGGGATTAATTAGCTGCATTTCACAGAGCAGATTTTACAGGTTAAACTATATGAAATTGGGTTTTTTTCATTTTAACCTGTATATGACAATGCTGTATGCTGCAACCTGAAAGAGACTAAGTGAATTCATGAAAGTTATCCAGAGAAGTAGGTGTCCTCCTAAGACATTCTTTCTTCTACTGCCCTCAATCATCTGGGAGTAAATATCTAGTTTATTGCCAAATGATTGACGGTTGTCCCCCTTTGAGGTCTCGACACTTTGTGGGGACAGGTGTTTTGACAAAGATACAGGATTTGTAAAAGAATCCCTCAGTAGAAGTCTTTAGGTGAGGCACTGAGAGCATAGAGAGCAAAGTCTTAGAGAGGGCAGGGATGGCCTACAGCCTGCGTTCCAGATGGAGGGAGAAGTCCTGCACTCTGGGACATGAGGAAGAGTGCCTTCAGGAGCTTAAGTGGTTGGGCTTGGTTAGAACACTGGCCTTAGACTGGAGAATGAGGGGTTATTGCAGGGGTACCTCACAAAGTGCCTGAAAATATTACTGAGGTTTACACAAAGTGAAGTGAAGTGAAAGGCATTCAGTTGTGTCCAACTCTTTGCAACCCATGGACTATACAGTGCATGGAATTCTCTAGGCCAGAATACTGGAGGGGGTACCCTTTCCTTTCTCGGGGATCTTCCCAGTGCAGAGATTGAACCAGGTCTCCCTCATTGCAGACAGATTCTTTACCAGCTGAGCCACAAGGGAAGCCCAAGGTTTACACAAAGTAGCTTTTAATTATTTTAAGCACTGAAATGACTCAGTCAATTTTGTGCTTAGAATACCCTCCCTGAATGTGTTTGCAGGCTGGGTTACAGGGCATACCTAGGGGACTAGTTATAAGAAATCCAGACAAGACATAATGTGTGCCTCACCTAAGTCTCAGAGGGGACCAAAGGCCAGAATGATTTGGGACTACTTAAAAGATACAGTTCGGAGAAGGCAATGGCACCCCAATCCGGTACTCTTGCCTGGAAAATCCCATGGACGGAGGAGCCTGGTGGGCTATACAGTCCATGGGACCGCTAAGAGTTGAACACGACTAAGCGACTTCACTTTCACTTTTCACTTTCACACAATGGAGAAGGAAATGGCAACCCACTCCAGTGTTCTTGCCTTGAGAATCCCAGGGACGGGGGAGCCTGGTGGGCTGCCGTCTATGGGTCGCACAGAGTCGGACACAACTGAAGCGACTTAGCGGTAGCAGCAGAAGATAGAGTTGACAGACCTTTGTGAGTGATTTAGAAGCTTAAGGGGCAGTCTACAAATGATAAACATGTTTGGAATCTACAAATAAATTCTCAGCCTTAACTAAATCTTAAAGATACTGTCCCTCAAACTTCCAGAGGGGGAAGGGTGAATTCTCTTTAAGAAAAAAATAAGCCCCAGGCCACAAAGAGGTATACCCTCTCTTTAAGAAAGGCAGTAACACAGGAGGAATGTCCTAATCTGGATACTAGTCACCATGGGATGTCTCCCCACTCGTGATGGGGGTAACATTCTGCAGTATCTACTTACCTGACAAACTGGCCAACATTCATTTGGATGTGCCTTTGTGTTGGCAAATACTCTGATCATCACCCCAGGTGTTTCACTGAGGGGATAGCCAAACCAACCTACTTTCTTGGTGGGTGAGAGAAGTGTTACACGAGGATATTACGTTCTGAATCCTGTTACTCAACAGAAAACATTTTCAAATATCCCAACATTCTTGGGAGGAAAAGAAGGTTCGTTGCTAGAATCTGAGGATAGGACTTGCTGGCTGGTATTAAATGCCCAGGAAAAACTGTTCAGAAAGATCTCTTGGGTAGGGGTTTAGGGCTTATCTAGTCATTGGAAGAGAAGGGAGCTCTAAGCTCTGCTGGAAGCCGCTTGGATCTCACACTAGGCATCTCAGTATTCAGCCCCCTGTGTGTGTTAGTCCTTAATCTGTGCATATAGTTCCTATTCTTGGAACCTTGTGATAGTGTCTGCACCATTCCAGCTTCCTCACAGGAAGTGGCAGAAGGGCTTTAATTCTCCCTCTGACCTCAAATTCAGTGAAAATTTAAAAAGTAATTTTGTATGTACCCATAGGAAAGTTCTCAGACTTTCCTTTTGATTGAAGTCAAGTCAAAACTCAACCTCTTAAAAGAAACTTAGTCCACTTGAGAAAAAAATGCCACTCAACCTCTTCCTGCTGTAAAAAGAAAAAGAAAGTAAAAAGCAAAAGCTGTGTTATCAGTAAGCAAGTCCTTTGGTCATTTAGCAAAGCAAATTTCTGAAGACTAGCCCACAAAGGAAGTTAAGCCCAGTTAAAGCTTGCCCCTGGAAACCTTTATCTCTCTACTCCATACCATCTATAAGAATTTTTGGAAGGCTTGATAATATGAAGACTTCTTAAAACTCCCCTAAGCAGCCCAGTGAAAAGGTTTCTAAGGTGGATGCATTAATCAATAGCTTTCAAAGGAGCAAGGCTCCCCGTGATTATCAGGAAAGACATCTGTCAGAGATGGAGAACTGCTTGGTGGGTGCAGAAAACACACTGCCCAGTTAAGTCATTCTAGACATCTACATGGCAGTGCTTCATGGTCCACGTCCCCTACAATTAGGTGTCTAGAAAATGACAGACCAACTGACATGAATCCTCACACTTTACTCTCTTTCTCTTGCCCTGTTCTCTATTGCTTGGTCCCTGTATTTCTGGGGCTGTGGATGTGTTTATCACACACACAGTGTCTCCTCTGATGAAGCCAATAATGCACGTGGTCAAAGGCTGGTCATTAAGGGGCTGGCCATACTTGCTGCTGCCCTTGGTGAAACCTGGAGCTGGGGCAGAGAGGAAACAGAAGACTGCCTCAAACTGAGGATAGCTCAGGACTGCCCTTGTCTTCATGTATTTTGTGAATATAACTGGGGCCACATAGTCTCCAGGAGGGCAATTCCCCCATCAAATAAAAGATGACTAAGCTAAAATGGGATGGAGCGTGGTCATAACCCTCTGGAGTGCCCTGTTCTGAATTTTATAGCATGACTACTGTCTTAGGAAGACTATTTTCTGATGCAAATGTAGGGCACCCATGTGGCTCAAGAGGGGCGCCCTTTCTCTTTAACCTTTGCTGTTTCAGGAGGTTCCATTATGTTCCTGAGATAGAGACAGTCTACAGTCATTAGGACTATATTTTTCTCTTGAAATAATTAACTATAGATGAAAAAACATATTTCAAAGACACTGTAGGCTAAAATAGGTTTTGTTTATTGGTCTGGGAACATAATCCTCAAAAAATACTATTTCAGTGAGGAGTTACTTTCCAGGGTTCAAAACAACTGACGTGTAAATACAATTGAGAACACAGCTCATTTGAAAGTTAAAGATTCCCTTATTGACACTGAGTAAAATGTGCAATAAGATAGTAAACATCCTGTGACATTGTTGTGTTCCAAATTCCATAGTAATCCAGTTTTTAGCTAAACACTAGGTCTCTCAAAGATTCCCTTTCTGAGTCTTCTTGCAGCTACCTGTGGCTGGAACGAGATGAATAAAATGATGGCATTACTTAATTTCAGCTATACAACATAGTGATTCAATAATTTTATAGATGATACTCCATTTCAAGTTACTACAAAATAATAGCTATATTTTCTCTTACTCTACAGTATATGCTTGTTGCTTACTGATTTAATACATACAAATTTATGTCTCTTAATCCCATACCCATCTTGCCCCTCCAACCTTTCTTCTCTCCACTGGTGACTACTTGTTTGTTTTATCTGTGAGTCTGTGTCTCTTTTGTTGTATTCATTCATTTGTATTACTTTTTAGATTCTCCATATAAGTGATACCACACAATATTTGTCTTTCTCTGACTTATTTTACTAAACATAATGCTCTCCATCCACTTTATTGCAAATAGGACAATCTCATATTTTTAATAGATAATGTATATGTTTTTTGTGTGTTTATATGTATCTCATCTTTATCCAATCATCTGTTGAAGGACACTAAGGTTGGTCTCATATCTTGGTTATTGTATACATGCTTGGGTGCATGTATCTTTCAGTTCATTTTTTCATTTTCTTTGGATATGTCTATTCCTGGGTCAGGAAGATCCTCTGGAGAAGGGATAGGCTACCCTTTCCAGTATTCTTGGGTTTCCTTTGTGGGGAAAGAATCTGCCTGCAATGTGGGATACCTAGGTTTGATCCCTGAGCTGTGAAGATCCCCTGGAGAAGTAAAAGGCTACTCACTTCAGTATTTTAGCCTGGAGAATTCCATGAGGTCGCAAAGAGTTGGACACGACTGAGCAACTTTCACTTTCGCTTTAGATGGATACCCAGGAGTAGAATTCCTAGATTATGCTGCTGCTAAGTCGTTTCAGTCATGTCTGACTCTGTGCGACCCCATGGACTGCAGCCTACCAGGCTCCTCTGTCCATGGGANAAAGAGTTGGACACGACTGAGCAACTTTCACTTTCGCTTTAGATGGATACCCAGGAGTAGAATTCCTAGATTATGCTGCTGCTAAGTCGTTTCAGTCATGTCTGACTCTGTGCGACCCCATGGACTGCAGCCTACCAGGCTCCTCTGTCCATGGGATTCTCCAGGCAAGAGTACTGGAGTGGGGTGCCGTTCCCTTCTCTGTCCTAGATTATATGTAGTTCTATTTTTAATTTTTTGAGAAACCTCCATATTATTTTCCATAGTGGCTGCACCAGTTTACATTTGCACCAATAGTGGGAATGTAGATTGTAATTCCCTTTTCTCTGCATCCTCTCCAGCTTTTGTTATTTGTATTGTTTTTGATGGTAACCATTCTGACTAGTGTGAGGTGATATCTCACTGAGGTTTTGATTAGTATTTCTTTGATTGGTGGTGGTGAGCATCTTTTCATGTAACTGTTGGCCATCTGTATATATGGAAAAGTGTCTATTCAGGTCTTCTGCTCATTTTGAAAACTGGGATTTGGGGGATTAAGTCATAAAAGTTGTATAGGTATTTTGGATATTAACTTCTTACTATAAAATTTCAAATATTTTCTCACACTCAGTAAGTTTTTTTTTTTTCCTTTTTTTTCTTTTTTGGTCAATAGTTTTCTATGCAAAGCTTTTAAGTTTAAGCCCCATTTTCTTATATTTGCTTCTGTTTCTTTTGCCTGAGGAGACATACAAAAATTTTTACTGCATTTTATGACTTAGCAGCAGTAGCAGCAGTTCTATGTTCTCTTCTAAGGATTTTATAGTTTCAGGTCTTACATTTAGGTCTTTTAATCCTTTTATGAATTTTTTTTTTTGGTTTGTTTGTATATAGTATGAGGCAATGTACTAATCTCACTCTCTGACATGCAGCTGTCCAGTTTTCCTAGCACCACTTATTGAAGAAATTATCTTTTCTCTATTGTATATTTTTGCCTCCTTTGTTAAAGATTGACCATAAGTGCATGGCTTTATTTCTGGGCTCTCAGTTCTGTTCCACTGATCTACATGTCTGCTTTTGTGCCAGTGCCATGCTGTTTGGATCACTGTACTTTTATAGTTTAATTTGATGTCAGGGAACATCATACAAACAGGTTTGTTCTTTTTTCTCAAGATTGCTTTAGCAATTTGGGTTTTGTGTGTGTGTGTTTCTATATGAATGTTAACATTGTTCTAGTTCTGTGAAAAATGTCATGGGTATTTTGATAGGGATTGCATTAAATATGTAGATTGCCTTGGATAGTGTGACCATTTTAACAATATTCTTCAATCCAAGGATGCAGTATATCTTCTCATTTCTTTGGGTCATTTTTACATTCCTTCTTTAGTGCTTTATAGTTTTGAGTGTATAAGGCAATCACCTCCATTGATTTAATTTACTCTTAGGTATTCTTTTTTGATGCAATTATAAGTGGGAATTGTTTTCATTCTTTCCGATAATTCATTATTACTGCATAGGAAAGCAATGGATTTTTGTATATTACTCTTGTATCCTACATCATTACTGAATCATTTGTTCTAATATTTTGTAGGTGGAGATGTCAGAGTTTTCTGTATGTAGTATCATGTTAGCTGCAAACAGTGACAGTTTTACTTTTTCCCTTCCAAGTTGAATGCCTTTTATTTTTCTTTTCTGATTGCTATGGCTAGGAATTTTAATACCGTATTAAACAGAAGTGATGAGAATGGATATCCTTGTCTTATTCTGGAATTTAGAAGAAAGGACTTCAGCTTTTTACCACTGAGTGTGATGTTAGTTGTGTATCTGTTATAAATGGTCTTTATTATATTGAAATGTTCCCTCAATACCAACTTTGAGAGTTTTTTTATCATGAATGAATGTTGAATTTTGTGAAATGCTTTTTCTGTGTCTGTTGAGATGATCATATGATTTTTATCCTTGGTTTTGTTATTGTGTTGTATCAAACTGATGGATTTGTGTATACTGAACCTTCCTTGTATCCATGTAATAAATCCCAATTGACCATGGTGTATGATCTTTTTCTATATATTAGTGAAATCAGTTTGCTAACATTTTTGCATCTATATTCATTGAAGATACTGGCCTATAGTTTTCTTCTTTAGTAGTGCCTTTGTCTGCTTTGGTACCAGAGTAATGGTGGCCTTGAAAAATGAATTTGGGAGTATTTCCTATTCCATTTTTTTGGGAATAGTTTGTGAATGTTAGGTATTAACTCTTTATGTTTGGTAGAATTCTCCTGTGAAGCTGTCCGGTCATGGACTTCTCTTGGGATTTTTTAATTATAAATTCGGTTTCACTTCTAATTATTGGTCTGTTCAAACTCTATTTCTCTCTGATTCAGTCTTGGCAGGTTGTAGGTTTTTACTAATAGAAGTTGTCCATTTCTTCTGGGTTGTCCACATTGTTGGCATATAACTATTAGGCCATGGTATTAAGACTTTTTGTCTCTGTAGTATGGGTTGTTATTTCTCCTCATTCGTTTATTTGAATACTCTCTCATGCCTTTTTGATGAGCCTGTCTAAAAGCTTGTCCTTTCTTTTTTCAGTCTTTAAAAGCAAAACAGAAACAGCTCAAGGTTTCATTGATATTTACTTTTTTGTTGTTGTCTATTTTATTTACTCTCTGATCTTCATCTCTGTACTTTAGCTGACTTTGAGCTTTATTCTCCTAATTCCTTTAAATAATAGTTTAAGTTGTTTGAGACTTTTTTTCCCCTGAGGTAGACTTGTATTGTTATAAACTACCTTCTTTGAACTGGTTTTGGTGCATCCTGTAGTTTTCAGAAAGTTGTGTTTCTACTTTCATTTGTCTTGAGATATTTTTTGATTTCCTCTTCGATGTCTTCATTGACCCATTGGGATTTTTTTTTAGTGATGTTAAGTGTGCATATGTGTTTTTCCCATTTTCCTCTGTATAATTTCTAGTTTCATATATTATAGTCAGAAAAAATACATTTCCAGCCTCTTAAATTTGTTTGAGCTGGCTCTGTTCCCTTTAAGCGTATACACTCCCCTCTTCTAGCACTGGCACCCTTGTTCCAGAGGGAGGTAGTGCTAGAGCAAAAGGGCCTAGTGAGGGCATTTGGCATGGATCAGGATGTGAGCCCTGGACTACTTTTGATGAGCTGCCTGTATTAGCATCCGTAATCATTGCCCCACTCTGTCCAGACAGTGCTTCAGGTCTGAGCCTGCTTTATCTCTCACATCTGAGCTCTCCCCTTGGCCTCCACTGCCCTCATCCTGGTGTGGAGCTGTGCTGCAAGGGCCGGTGCCATCTTGGCATGGTTGGGGTATGGGCAATGGTGGTCTAGCCTCAGACAGAGATTCGAGCTGCTGCTTGTACACTGCCTGTGTAAGTGCCAGTAGTGACTGCCTCTGCCTGACTCTGCTGCTGCTAAGTCACTTCAGTCGTGTCCGACTCTGTGCAACCTCATAGACGGCAGCCCATCGGGCTCCTCCGTCCCTGGAATTCTCCAGGCAAGAACACTGGAGGGGGTTGCCATTTCCTTCTCCAATCTGCCTGACTCTAGCTGCTTCCATTTTGAGCTGCCTCTGTGAGCCACAGCTGAGCTCTATCCTCAGCCCTGGCAACTCATGCCCCAGTGTGTACTGTGTCCTCAGGCAGGCAGAGTTGGCACCTTTGCTCTACTTGGGCTGAAGCACACGTCAGGGTGGCTGTGCAGTTTTCAGTGCACCCTCTTTTTAGCGAGCAGGTAAGCATCTGCACACCCCTCATGAGTGCAGTCCAGGCTTCACACAGTCCTCCTGTTCATCTCACTGCCCTCCAACTAGCCAAGGGGTCTCATCTTCCCTGTGTTGGACCCCAAGGCTAGGATACCCAGTATGTAGCTCAAACTAGCTCCTGCCTCTGGGAGGATCTTCTCGTCCCTCTGAGTCCCTCCCAAGGGCACAGGTCCCAACCCGATGACTTCTCCCTTTTACCTGATTCTCTGCAGCTCTTTCTTACAGTGTTGGTTGAACAGTTTTTCTGCCATTCTCTAGTGAATTTTCAGGATTGTCCTGCACATAGATGTATTTTTGATATGTTTGTGGAGGTAGGTGAATTCTGCATCCTCCTACTCTGCTTTTGCCTGTTCTTCCTCCATTTATTGTCTTGCTTGGAATTCACATGCTGCTATCTCAGCTCATGGAGTCAAGGCCATCCATGGCGGAGCAAGCAGATAGAAGTCCTGATCTTCTTTCCCAGGTGTTTATGAGAGGGAAACTGCTATTCAGTTTAAACCATTGTCATTTGGGCCTTATGTCACTCAGCTGAACCTAATTCTAGCAAACATGTACTTGTAACTCTTTAATAGAGACCGCTTCAACTCTGCCATTTTGGCAATCGATCATCACCTACATTAAAGTTGACTTTGTAAATGAACCTTGCAAGCATGCAAACACTCTTCAGTATAAAGCAGCTCAGGTTAGTACAGGTTTTGATTCGCATGCAACTATTATCAATTGCTTCCAGTTGTCAGTAAACCTGGAAAATGGTCTATTAAATTTGCAAGTGGATTTATGCTTTTGGGCTCATCCTGGAGGCCTGTGTCAAGGAAAAATATGAAGACTTGGTTATTTTTCCCTTTAACCCTTTTAAAATAAGTGAGATTCTGGTCTGACTGAAGGTAGAATGTAACTAGCAGCGTTACCGACCAGAGTGAAACCGTTTTTTAACATTCTACATGTATCAGTTAGCTATTTCTGGAGCTGCTGTTCTAGGATGGCCTCACACATCTGGCAGTTGGCTGGCTGTCAGCTGAGTCAATGTGTGACCAGGCCACGTGTCTTTCATTATCTAACAGGCGTGCCTGGGTTTGTTTACATAGTGGTGGCCGGATTCCGAGAGAGAGTGTGGAAATGTACAAAGTCTCTAGAGGCCTGAGCTCAGAACCAGCATACCATCACTTCCATTCACATTCTGTGCCAGAGCAAGTCTCAAGGCCAGTCCAGAGTCAAGGGATCAGAGAAATAGACTGCACTCCTTGATGGTACGGGCCTTAGAGTTACATTTCAACAGGTCTAGATACAAGAAGGGTGAAGAATTGTAGCCATTTTTGTAATTTAATGTAAGACACCTCTGATTTTTTTGCATAAAACCTCCTCAGCTGTGCTGATCAAACAGTACAGGGCACTCCCAAGAAAGCAGATTACTTTCCTCATGGATTGTCTTAGTCCATTCAGGTTGCTATAAGAGAATCCCATAGATTGGATGGCTTATATACAAATTGATCACAGTTCTGGAGGCTAGAAATCCAAGATCAAGGACCTGCAAATTCAGTGTCAGATGAGAGCCTATTTCCTGGCTCATAGATAAAGTCATTTCACTGTGACCTCATTTGAATGGAAGAAGGCAAGGGGGCTCTCCGGAGTGGTTTTTTGTTTTTTTTTTTTTTTAAATAAGGACACTACCTCAGCCATGAAGGCAGAGCCCTTCTAATCCTAATTAACTTCTAAAAACCCCACTTCCTAATACCATTATCTTGAGGGTTTAGGATCTCAACATAGGAATTTGGGAGGAATGTAAACATTTAGACCACATTAGTATTGTGGTTGGGATTTCTTCCTTGAGAATCAAGGGATTATAGTTTTAGTTCTTAGGTTTTCAATCAAATCACTGTAATCATTTAGTAATAGTTTCTAATCTCTTACTTCAAACCACAGCAGCCAGGTCATAACAGAAGGTCTGTGAATCAGTGGAAATAGTAATTAAAGTAACCTTTGCACCTAAACCTTACTGTTCATTTAAATAAAATTTATAAAGTTCTGGTTCTTTGCTAGAGGGTAGGGATGCCAAAGGAGTAAGACTCATACTCAATCCAACCCCTGATGGAGCCATGGTCTAGTCAGAGAAACATGGGAACAGCATAGACTAATTCGGTGTAGGGGGTGCAGGTAACGTAGGCAGAGTCTAGAGACAAAAATGATGTGGGAGGTTTCTCTCGGGAGGCAGACCAGGGACCACAGTCTCTGTGCTCCCACCCACATGCTTTCCTGACAGTCCTCACCGTCCCCAGTTACCTTCTCAGCCTAGACCACATTCTGTCCCTGAGATGCCATTGAGGTGAAACAGACGCCTCTGTGTGGGCCACTCTTGGAGCTCCTGTGGCTGTTCACCCTCGGATTGTGGGAAGACCTCTCTGATCTGAGTTACAAGCCTCCTGCCCAGGGTAGACCTGTCTTTGGAGTGTTTTCCAGGAGCCCTCATGTTTCAAGTTTTTAAGGCCCTCGATACCTCGGTACTCCCTTTCTCTCTTAAGAAATGCAGAGGTGGTGGAGGGAAGCTCCTCTGAGGAGGGAAGCTATTTGACCAAGCTGCTCCCGGAAGAAGCTCTTCTTAGCAAGCATCTGGTAACCCAGGATGAAGACAGACATCAGCCTCAGGCTGAGAACTCTCCATGGCTGGGGCGTCCTTTGTCATTCTGTTTTTTGAGAGTTCCTATTGGCCCAAGAGTATTCTCCCATATCCTCTGCCCTCCTCTCTTCCAGCAAGCTCCCAGACTCATGTGCTGTTGTAACAATATGTCCAGGCCATACCTCCCAGGTGGGAATGCTGGGTAGGCTGCCCCTTGGGGACTTCATCACACTGACTGTGTAGTTACATTTCTGGTTGTTTATGTAATTGAATTTCTTAAAATTCAGGCTCTTTGAACCAGAAGTTCTCCCCTTTCTAATATATGGCCACAGCTGAATACTTTCTGTCCAAGGTGGAATCTGCATGGAGCTGCCATCCTCAGATTCTATAGACAGAGGTTAAAGGCCGGTATGACAGAGATTCTAAGAACTAGTAACGTCTCTTATGTACAGCGCTGTTGTTACAGAGCGAAGTTAGATACTTTTCTTGATCGGTTTGAAAGCATTTATCATGTGGACCACCGTCTCCCACTAGTGCTATTTGCTTGATAATGAGCCCTCATTGTAGTTTCTTTTCTATTAACATAAATACAGAGAACTGGATCTGATGACTTACTGATAAGCAGGGGAGCCCTAAACCACATGAAAATCAGATGTATCACACTTCATCGTTTCCTAACAGGGTTTAAAGAATAGCAGTTAGTCATCAGTACTGAGGCTTGTCTCTGATTGAGCACATATTCCTTCCTCTTGTCTGCTGGAGGAAATGACTGAGAGGGAGCATGAAGATCTGAGGAGGTAGGGTGAAGAAGGCTGGCAGGTTATCTAGGTAGTTACTTAGGAACTCTAGAGGTGTTGTATGGGATGGAAAGGTAGGTGCTGGATAGGGCAATTTGATAGAACAGTGTTCAAACATGAATGTGTAGACAAATCGCCTGATTCTGATTCAGTAGGTCTGGGGTAAGTTTTGAAACTCTCCATTTCTATAAAACTCCCAGGTGGTGATGCTGCTGGTTTTGGTACCACACTTTACTAGCAAGATTCTGGATGGATCTGTCTCCCCTTCTGCTATTATTTCCCCAGAGAAGAGTCTGAAAGGTAGACCAGTCGGTTGGGATTAGCAAGAGCACTTATTTGTAAAATACCTACTCTGTGTCAGAAACTGTGCCAAGGGTTTTCTGTGTACTGTCTTGTTCTGGTTGTTGTTGTTTCATCGCTAAGTTGTGTCTGGCTCTTTAGCAACCCCATGGACTGTAGTCTGCCAGGCTCCTCTGTCCATTGGATTTTCCAGGCAAGAATACTGGAATCTGTTGCTGCTTCCTTCTCCAGGGGATCTTCCCAACCTAGGGATGGAACCTGTGTCTCCTGCATTGCAGGCAGATTCTTTACCACTGAGCCACTTGGGAAATCCTCTTGTTTTGGTTGCAACCCTGTAAAATAGGCAACATTATCTCTGTTTGAGAGATGAAGAAATTGTAGTACAGGCAGTTTGGGTTGCATATACACTATGTTTTTAGTAAATAAAGAATGACAGCATTTACAATACTGGGCATGGTACCATGAATATAACAAACCGATATGTTGACTTGACAAATGGCCAGTCAGGTTCTTTTTTTTTTTTCTCTGAAAAAAAAAAAAAAAAGAAAAAAGAAATTCTCCAAAATCTAATCAAGCCTGTTTCTGTCTAGTTACCTAAGCTTATATGTTAGTTCAGTCAAGACACCACTCCTGCTAGAACAAGAAATCAATGAAGGCCACCTTATAGACTCTCCAACCATCCCAAGGACTTTNTAAAAAAAAAAAAAAAAAAGAAAAAAGAAATTCTCCAAAATCTAATCAAGCCTGTTTCTGTCTAGTTACCTAAGCTTATATGTTAGTTCAGTCAAGACACCACTCCTGCTAGAACAAGAAATCAATGAAGGCCACCTTATAGACTCTCCAACCATCCCAAGGACTTTAGGATTACCTCCCTCTAAGAGTGTTTTTGAAGTCTGGAATCATATGACTATATAATGTACAACCTGTGCAAACATTATGTGTTCTGGTGATAAGCAACAACAAACTTTAAATCCACAAATGCTAAGCCCAAGTTACAGAGAAGAAATTCAATCCATTTTTGGTACTCTTTATTCTTTGTGTAGATCCAATTATCTATTTTTCATGGACTGTGACTTTGGCGTTGTATCTTAAAAGTCACTGCTGTATCCAAGATCATGTAGGTTTTATTCTCTATTCTCAGAGTTTTATAGTTTGGCATTTTACATTTAGCTCTGTGACCTAGTTATTTCTTTGGGTTCTTTTTTTTGTTTGTTTTTTTTTTGATTGCCTGCGCAGCATGTGGGATCTTGGTACCCTAACCATGGATGAAACCTGGGCCCCTCAATGTGGAAGCAGAGTCCTAACCACTGGACCACTAGATAAATCCCATGTGATCCATTCTCTAGTTGTTTTTCGTAAAGTGTGTAAGGTCTATGTCTAGATTCATTACTTGTGGACGTCCAGTTGTTATAGTGTCATTTGCTGAAAAAGACTATCTTGGTTGCTCTGTGTTGCCTCTTTTATCAAAAATCAGTTGACTACATTTACATGGATCCATTTCTGGGCTTTCCACTATGTTCCATTGATCTATATGTAAATTCTTTCATCAGTACCGTACTGTTTTGATTACTATAGCTTTATAGTAAATCTTGAAGTTGAGTAGTGTCAGTATTTGAAAATTGTTCTTCTCCTTCAATATCATGTTGGCTATTCTGCTTCCTTTACCTCGCCATATAAAATTTAGAATCAGCCTATTTGATATTCACAAAATTTGCTGAGACTTTGATTGAGATTTCATTGAATGTATAGATGAAACTGTGCAGAATAGACATCTTGACAAGATTGAGTCTTCCTAGCCATGGACTTGGAATATCTCTCCATTTACTTATTTAAAAAAAGAAATCAAGGAAGAACTGAGTCTGGTAGTTTTCCTCATACAGAGCATACACATATGTTTTTTAAAAAGCTTATATTTATTCCAAGTACTACATTGGATGGGGGGCAAATGTAGATGATATTGTTCTCTAATTTCAAATTCTACTTGTTTTTCACTGCTGGAATATAGAAAAGCAGTTAACTTTTGTCAATTATTAACCATATATCCAGCAACTTTACTATAATCACTTACTAGTTCCAGGAGTTTGAGTTTATCCATTTTTTGGATCATGTCATCTGCAGAGAAAGTTTTTGTTTTATTCCTTTCCAATCTGTAAACCTTTTATTTCCTATTCTTACCTTTCTGCATTAATAGAACAAGTATGTTGAATAGGAGTAGTGAGATAGGACATTTTAGTCTTGTACCTTATCCTGGTAGGAAGACTTCAAGTTTCTCACTGTTAAGTATGTTAACTGTAGGGTTTTTTTGTAGATATTTATCAAGTTGAAGAAGTTTCCTTCTGTTTCTAATTTATTGAGAATCTTTTCTAATGGTTTTTTTATTTTGTTAAATGCTTTTTCTGCATCTATTGATATGATCATATGATTTTCTTCTATAACCTATTGACATGATTGATAGCATTAATTGATTTTTCAAAAAATTGAACTAGGTTTGAATATCTGTGATAAAACCCACTAATGTTGTTTTTCTCCCTGTGTTTCATTTTGGATAATTTTTATTGCTATATCTGCAAAATCATGATTCTTTTTTCAGTTTCTAAGTTGCCATTAATCCCATTAAGTATTGGTTGTTTTTTTTTTTCTTCTTAAATCTTACATATTGTAGTTTGCTTCTACAGAAGTTCAATTTGAGTCTTTCAAAAATGTCATCTGTATCTCTCCTTAACATACTCCACCTTCCCTATAGCTTTTTGATCATATGGAACACAATATAGCCATTTTAATGTACTTTATTAATTTAAACACCTATGGTGATTCTTGGTTTTTGATTAATGTCTTCTCACTATGGGTGATATTTTCCTGTTTATTACATGCCTTGTAACTGTTTTTATTGGATAGCACACATTATGAAATGGACATTGTTGAATACTAGATATACTTTTGTGTTCTGGGCTCAAAGTTATTGGAGATAAATTTAACCTTTCAGATCTTATGCCTAAGCATTTTTTCTTTTTTCAGCTTTGTTGAGGTATAATTGACAAAATTATATTTAAACATAAAATATGTTTATCAAATCACCACAATTGGTGATTTTTTTAAAAATCAAATCACCACAANTGTTCTGGGCTCAAAGTTATTGGAGATAAATTTAACCTTTCAGATCTTATGCCTAAGCATTTTTTCTTTTTTCAGCTTTGTTGAGGTATAATTGACAAAATTATATTTAAACATAAAATATGTTTATCAAATCACCACAATTGGTGATTTTTTTAAAAATCAAATCACCACATATGTGATTTTTTGAAATCAAAATCAAATCACCACATATACATTGTGAAAAAATCCCAGTCGTCTAGTTAACATTTATTACCTTATATAGTCAGCCAAATAGTCACCTTGCTTTACTTTGGATTCTTAGAACTTATTTAACTTACAGATGAAATTTTGTACCCTTTTTACAACCCCTATTTCCTTTACCCCTCCCCTAGCCCACTCCCTAGCAACCAAATTTCTACTGTTTCTATAAGTTTGACTTATATGTAGGATTTTTTTTTAAGTGATGCTATGCATTATTTATCTGGCTTATTTCATTTATCATAATGACGTCAAGGTCCATCCATGGCTCTTAAACTTTTTTAGTCAAGATCATAGCAGGATTTTGTCTAGAATTAATTAGTGCTCATTATTGAGGCAAATTTTCTGAGTACTCTAACCAGTGCCCTGTGGATTTTTCCAGTCTGGCTTGTAGGAATATTCCTCTGATTCTTTCAGGTGATTCTGTCCTCAGCCTCCAGCAGTTTCCTCCCCTGCATTAGAGTAGTATGCTAAATACTCAAGGAGGACCCTCTGCAGACCTACCTATTGGAATATGTGCTGCCTTGGTCTCCCTAGACTCAGCTTTATTTTCTCAACCCAGGGAGTCTACTGGCTCCCTCTGGCTTTCCTCTCCCTGTTCCATGGCCTATAAACTCAAGATAGTGAACAGGGGCAGTTGTAGGCTCCCCTTATTCTCCCCACCCCTTCCCACTCTCTCAAGGAGGACCCTCTGCAGACCTACCTATTGGAATATGTGCTGCCTTGGTCTCCCTAGACTCAGCTTTATTTTCTCAACCCAGGGAGTCTACTGGCTCCCTCTGGCTTTCCTCTCCCTGTTCCATGGCCTATAAACTCAAGATAGTGAACAGGGGCAGTTGTAGGCTCCCCTTATTCTCCCCGCCCCTTCCCACTCCCCCACCCCCAACCTCTTTAGGTCGCTGTCTTACCAGCCTGACGTCCAAGTCTTGGGAACCACTGTTGTAAATACATCTTTACTTTTTTGGTGTTTCAGGTGGGAAGGTAAATCTGGTTCACATTGCTTATGTTGTTCAGAGGTCAAGTTCCTCAAAAAAAAAAAAAAAAAGCCCTGGCAACAGTGATCTTGGGAACTGCTCAGAGAATACATAAGCTTGTTGATAAAACTTTTTAGATTAGATAAAAATATTCTGTATGTATTTCCTGATTGAAGGATCATATCATAGAATGCCAATGGCTCTGAAAAAATAAAACTGGTTATTACTTTGAGCAAGTACTTAGTATTACTTCTAGTACACCCCAACCTACCAGGAGTTTTATCTCCATGAATCAGTTTTCCCAGGACATGATAGTCTCTGTGTTAATCATACTCCAAATTATTTTCCCTTCTTTTTATCTTTAGACTCCCTTCACTTATTAACTCCCACCCAACTTCTGGCAGCCACAAGTCTGTTTTCTGTATCTGTGAGTTTGCGATTGGGTTTTTGTTTTGTGATTATTTTGTCGATTGTACATAAGAGAGAGTATTTGTCTTATCTGACTTATTTCACTTAGCATAATGCCCTTGAAGTTCATCTCTGTTGTTGGGAATGGCAAGAGTTCCTTCTTTTTATGGCTGAATAATGCTCCATTGTGCATGTATGCCAGATTTCTTTATTCAACCATTGGTGAACAGGTAGGTGGTTTCCACATCTTGGCTGTTGTAAATAATCCTGCAGTGAATGTGGGGGTGCATATCTTTTTGAGTTGGAATTTTTGATTCTTTGGATAAATACTCAGAAGCAGATTGCTAGGTCATATGGTAGTTCTATTAGTTTTTTGAGGAATACCCATACAGTTTTCCATAATAGCTGTATCATCTAACATTCCCAGCAACAGTGCACAAACGTTCTCGTTTCTCCCCACATCCTTGCCAACATTTACTTTTTTTTTTCTTTTTTTTGATAATAGTGATTCTGACAGGTGTGAGATGATTGCTCATTGTGGTTTTAATTTGCATTTCTCTGATGCAAAATAGCATTTTGAAGCATGCAAAGATACAAATTTTATTTCCTCATTATGGCTACCTGGTTTGCACACCTGGTTTAGTTTCTTTAGGTGTTGGTTTCAGGTTTAGACTATGTATTGGAGTTCTCTAGAGAAACGGAACCAGTAGATTATATATCTATAAAACTTAGAAAGTTATGTAAGTTATTGGCTCATATGACTAAGGATGTTGAGAGGTCCCTTGGTCTGCCATCTGCAAGCTGGAGACTCAGGAAAGCTGGTGGTATAGCTTAGAAGCTTGAGAACGAGAGAGCCAATGGTGTAGATTCCAATTTGAGCCTTCAGGTCAGAGTGCTGAGGGCGGGAAAGATTGATGTCTCAGCTTATGCAGTGAAGTGGAGAACAAGTTCAACCTTTCTCTGCCTTTTTGTTCTGTTTAGACTGTCAACAAATTGGATGATGCCCAATCTGCCTAACAATATTTTTAGCTGGTCGAACAAAATTTCCAATATTGCAAAGGAAAATTTACATTACTCAGCCCACTTGACTCAGTCAAATGCCAGTCTCTCCAGAAACACCTTCTGCAGATAAACTCAGAGATAAGGTTTAATGAGATATCTAGGCATCTCATGACTTGGTCAAATGGACACATAAATTTAACCATCACAGAGCAGAAGTAAGGTGCATTCTAGTCCTTAAATGTTTTTGGATTCTTGAAATCATTATACTCTCTACTCTCTACAATATAGCCTAGTGATCACTCTAATCTGAAGTGCCTCCAAGTCAGTATGGAGAACTTTATAACCCTGCATCCCTTTCCTGTAATGACTTTTCTTCCCTTCATCTTTTCAGTCATCTAACAAGCATTGAGTACCTACTGTGAGCCAGACACTACAGTAGGCATGGTGAGAACAGCAACAGATTGATTGATAAGGGGATTATATTCTAGAGGATGCTTACTGAGCACCTGTTTGAGGCCTGCTGGCTCCTGTGCAGAGCACGTACTTATGGTAGCTTACATAATTTTCACAACAATCCTATGAAGTGGGAGCAATCCTTATATACACAAAGAAACTGAGGTCACAGAACCATGAAGTGATGAAGCAGGGATGTGAAACTAGCTAGTTTGGCTCAAGACATCCTGCTTTTAGTATCTTTGCTGAAAGGTGGCTAGCAGACAAAACTCAGTTCATGTTTGGATTTGCTTTGACTTTTAGTGATATTTTGGGGAAAAAAATTAGTTAAAATTTCCTGGACTCTACCATTTGCCTTTATTTCCTATTCTTTCATACCCAGCCAACTCCCTTCACTCACTGCCTGTTCCTAAAGACATTTGGATTTTGATTTCTGCACATGTCTATCCTGCCTCTTCCTTGGGGTAGTTTTGCATTTTCTCCTCATTTCTCAGTTCTATTAAGGACACCTCAGGTAACCCCTTTATCACAAGCATGCCTCTCACTTCTACTCCTTGGCTGTTTCCCATTTCTCTGAATTTTCTGTCAAATTACTTGTTTCTCTAAAAATTCTCCTTCTTTCTTCTCTTTTGAGCTGCATTCCATTGGCTGTGATTGTGTCTGATATCCCCTCAGATTATTGGCAATGGCACTACAGGACTAAGAACACAGAAGAAAGTAAAAGTGGACATAATGAAAGAAGCTAATTCCCTAACCATCTCAAACCTTTGAAAGTCCATTTTTCTTCATATCAAAAGCATGAATGAAGCTGACCACTTTCTTAGCTTTCCTTCTCTATTAAAATGGCATTAAGAGAAATGAGAAATTTTGAGGTTTTTCTGCTTTGTTTTAACCATAGAATCTCTGGGCTCACCTGTGAAGCAAACTATAGTTGATAATGCTTTTATGAAATACATTTCAAATTCCAACCAACTGCCCATAGTTCTGAAAGAACCCATTTGTAAGTCTTTCTGTGCAAAATACTTCAGAATTTGAACATTTTCTCTGACTGAAGTCTGAATTCCCTGACACCTTCTACTTTATACTCTGAAATCTCTAGGTAAAGTACAAATGGAGATATTTTGGTTAAAAATTCTTATTTTTACTTCCTGTACCCTCCTGCATCTTACTATTTCTGTAACAGGTACCTTGCTGATGTGCCCATGTCAAGTAGTTTATTAATTCTATTTCTGAGCCACTGTGGTCAAATTCAGAGCGCTGTACTTAGTACATTAGGTTAAGCAAGATAACCCAGACTAATTTCTCAGGTTGCCAGTTATTTNCCTGGCAACAGTGATCTTGGGAACTGCTCAGAGAATACATAAGCTTGTTGATAAAACTTTTTAGATTAGATAAAAATATTCTGTATGTATTTCCTGATTGAAGGATCATATCATAGAATGCCAATGGCTCTGAAAAAATAAAACTGGTTATTACTTTGAGCAAGTACTTAGTATTACTTCTAGTACACCCCAACCTACCAGGAGTTTTATCTCCATGAATCAGTTTTCCCAGGACATGATAGTCTCTGTGTTAATCATACTCCAAATTATTTTCCCTTCTTTTTATCTTTAGACTCCCTTCACTTATTAACTCCCACCCAACTTCTGGCAGCCACAAGTCTGTTTTCTGTATCTGTGAGTTTGCGATTGGGTTTTTGTTTTGTGATTATTTTGTCGATTGTACATAAGAGAGAGTATTTGTCTTATCTGACTTATTTCACTTAGCATAATGCCCTTGAAGTTCATCTCTGTTGTTGGGAATGGCAAGAGTTCCTTCTTTTTATGGCTGAATAATGCTCCATTGTGCATGTATGCCAGATTTCTTTATTCAACCATTGGTGAACAGGTAGGTGGTTTCCACATCTTGGCTGTTGTAAATAATCCTGCAGTGAATGTGGGGGTGCATATCTTTTTGAGTTGGAATTTTTGATTCTTTGGATAAATACTCAGAAGCAGATTGCTAGGTCATATGGTAGTTCTATTAGTTTTTTGAGGAATACCCATACAGTTTTCCATAATAGCTGTATCATCTAACATTCCCAGCAACAGTGCACAAACGTTCTCGTTTCTCCCCACATCCTTGCCAACATTTACTTTTTTTTTTCTTTTTTTTGATAATAGTGATTCTGACAGGTGTGAGATGATTGCTCATTGTGGTTTTAATTTGCATTTCTCTGATGCAAAATAGCATTTTGAAGCATGCAAAGATACAAATTTTATTTCCTCATTATGGCTACCTGGTTTGCACACCTGGTTTAGTTTCTTTAGGTGTTGGTTTCAGGTTTAGACTATGTATTGGAGTTCTCTAGAGAAACGGAACCAGTAGATTATATATCTATAAAACTTAGAAAGTTATGTAAGTTATTGGCTCATATGACTAAGGATGTTGAGAGGTCCCTTGGTCTGCCATCTGCAAGCTGGAGACTCAGGAAAGCTGGTGGTATAGCTTAGAAGCTTGAGAACGAGAGAGCCAATGGTGTAGATTCCAATTTGAGCCTTCAGGTCAGAGTGCTGAGGGCGGGAAAGATTGATGTCTCAGCTTATGCAGTGAAGTGGAGAACAAGTTCAACTTTTCTCTGCCTTTTTGTTCTGTTTAGACTGTCAACAAATTGGATGATGCCCAATCTGCCTAACGATATTTTTAGCTGGTCGAACAAAATTTCCAATATTGCAAAGGAAAATTTACATTACTCAGCCCACTTGACTCAGTCAAATGCCAGTCTCTCCAGAAACACCTTCTGCAGATGAACTCAGAGATAAGGTTTAATGAGATATCTAGGCATCTCATGACTTGGTCAAACGGACACATAAATTTAACCATCACAGAGCAGAAGTAAGGTGCATTCTAGTCCTTAAATGTTTTTGGATTCTTGAAATCATTATACTCTCTACTCTCTACAATATAGCCTAGTGATCACTCTAATCTGAAGTGCCTCCAAGTCAGTATGGAGAACTTTATAACCCTGCATCCCTTTCCTGTAATGACTTTTCTTCCCTTCATCTTTTCAGTCATCTAACAAGCATTGAGTACCTACTGTGAGCCAGACACTACAGTAGGCATGGTGAGAACAGCAACAGATTGATTGATAAGGGGATTATATTCTAGAGGATGCTTACTGAGCACCTGTTTGAGGCCTGCTGGCTCCTGTGCAGAGCACGTACTTATGGTAGCTTACATAATTTTCACAACAATCCTATGAAGTGGGAGCAATCCTTATATACACAAAGAAACTGAGGTCACAGAACCATGAAGTGATGAAGCAGGGATGTGAAACTAGCTAGTTTGGCTCAAGACATCCTGCTTTTAGTATCTTTGCTGAAAGGTGGCTAGCAGACAAAACTCAGTTCATGTTTGGATTTGCTTTGACTTTTAGTGATATTTTGGGGAAAAAAATTAGTTAAAATTTCCTGGACTCTACCATTTGCCTTTATTTCCTATTCTTTCATACCCAGCCAACTCCCTTCACTCACTGCCTGTTCCTAAAGACATTTGGATTTTGATTTCTGCACATGTCTATCCTGCCTCTTCCTTGGGGTAGTTTTGCATTTTCTCCTCATTTCTCAGTTCTATTAAGGACACCTCAGGTAACCCCTTTATCACAAGCATGCCTCTCACTTCTACTCCTTGGCTGTTTCCCATTTCTCTGAATTTTCTGTCAAATTACTTGTTTCTCTAAAAATTCTCCTTCTTTCTTCTCTTTTGAGCTGCATTCCATTGGCTGTGATTGTGTCTGATATCCCCTCAGATTATTGGCAATGGCACTACAGGACTAAGAACACAGAAGAAAGTAAAAGTGGACATAATGAAAGAAGCTAATTCCCTAACCATCTCAAACCTTTGAAAGTCCATTTTTCTTCATATCAAAAGCATGAATGAAGCTGACCACTTTCTTAGCTTTCCTTCTCTATTAAAATGGCATTAAGAGAAATGAGAAATTTTGAGGTTTTTCTGCTTTGTTTTAACCATAGAATCTCTGGGCTCACCTGTGAAGCAAACTATAGTTGATAATGCTTTTATGAAATACATTTCAAATTCCAACCAACTGCCCATAGTTCTGAAAGAACCCATTTATAAGTCTTTCTGTGCAAAATACTTCAGAATTTGAACATTTTCTCTGACTGAAGTCTGAATTCCCTGACACCTTCTACTTTATACTCTGAAATCTCTAGGTAAAGTACAAATGGAGATATTTTGGTTAAAAATTCTTATTTTTACTTCCTGTACCCTCCTGCATCTTACTATTTCTGTAACAGGTACCTTGCTGATGTGCCCATGTCAAGTAGTTTATTAATTCTATTTCTGAGCCACTGTGGTCAAATTCAGAGCACTGTACTTAGTACATTAGGTTAAGCAAGATAACCCAGACTAATTTCTCAGGTTGCCAGTTATTAAAAAAAAAAAAAAAATTGAAGTAGCTGCTAACTACAAATGGCTAGTCCAGATGGAAATGTGTCATAAGTTAAAATGCACACCAGATTACAAAGACCTAACACCAAAAAATGTAAAATCTCTTTATTTTATATTGGTTACATATTAAAATGGTACCTTTTAATATATTGGGTTAAATAAGAACTGTTATTAAAATGGAAATAATAATGGAAGAAATTTTCCATTATTAAAATGGAAAAAACTGATGATGAGCAGATATTTTTAGCTCAAGGCAAAGGAGATGAATTCTTGAGTTAAGTGTATAGAATTATGAACCTTGATAAGAGGTGAGGGGTGCTTTTGCTACACAGTAAAACAGTAAGCTAAGGAGAGGAGAAACTTAGCTTTTTGAACAGAAAGCTTTTGAATTCAGCCTTTTGTGTTGTGACGCCAGTAAGAAAGAATAAAGAACACTGAGTTCCTCTTTTGTGTTCTTGATGCTGGGAAAGCATTGAAGGGGTAGAAAGGTGTATTCACAGCATACTTGCCTTTCAGGAGGCAAGAGTTGGCAACTTTTCCTGGGTTGCTGTTTAGAAGAGTGCCTGTTGTGACTAGATATTGTTTTATGGTATTTAGGTCTTTTCTCCATGTGTTTTTCTCCTTCCTTCATTCAAACTGAGAGTCTATTCCATGTACATTATCTCAAGAGGTATAAGGCAGGCTAGAAAGCGGAAGTGACTTAGCAGTCTTTCCAGCTTTTGTTTTCCAAAAATCTGATTCCTGGGACTGGGGAGAATTAAGAGGGAGAAGTGGATTTGCTGATATAAGAAGCTGTCTTGAAGATTAGCTATCTAGGTTACCTATAGCTTCACTCTCATGTTGGAGAAAGGTCACTCTCTCCAGGGCAAGAGGGAGAAGAGAGAGGACGGAGGTCCAAGCACAGTAGGAAGGAGGCCGTGGGCAGTACCTTGGGGGCAGCAGGATTCTAGGGAGTGGTGCATGGTGTATTGAGGCAAAAGGGCCATAAACAGACTGGTCAGAACATTCTGTGCCCCAAGGGTGGGACACAAGCGGCAGAGATCACCAGCCTGTGGCCCCAGGTGGACTTGGACAGTAGATGTTTCACTCCCACTCTACACATGTTGACTCTGCTGGAATCCAGAACAAAGGCACATCACAGGTGGGAGAAGGAAGGATGACATTTCCTACTGGTGTAGTAGAATATGGGCTTCAGTCAGAAATGAATTCAAATCGGAGACCATGTATGTCTCCAATGTCTATTTTACAATCTTCGCACAGCCAGGAGATTTGCTCTCTACTACATGGTGATGGAAAAATATTTGAGGCTGTGAACTCTTCTTCTCTCTTGCAGATCTATAAATGCCCATCTCAGTATAAAAGCAGGTAGGGTCACAGGATAAGATAAGATTGTCCATTCCATGGATGCTGTGAGTTGTACCTCTAGAACTTCACAAGCTCCCCTTGGCAGGAAATCTGGTAGCCCTTCAGAACAGCTTGGGAACAAGAACCTGAAGGGATAGGGGCCATTGACCTAGAACCTGACTCATCTTCCTGCCTGTAAATGACAGTAAGGGACATTATTCCTTTTTTTAAGATAAGAGTTTTACCAGTCAAAAAATCAAGGCCATTAAAA
The DNA here is from genome assembly GCA_006410675.1 of Oreotragus oreotragus. Classification (NCBI taxonomy): domain Eukaryota; kingdom Metazoa; phylum Chordata; class Mammalia; order Artiodactyla; family Bovidae; genus Oreotragus; species Oreotragus oreotragus. The sequence goes on from SJYX01016998.1 coordinate 70,344, forward strand.
GAATTTACTGGGAAAGACTCTGATTTAGCAAGATAGTCAAGCCCCACCACTAGCTGATCAAGACACCTAAGGTAGAAATTTCCTCAGAGTGGGAAAAAGTCAAGCAGTTGCTTTGAACTGAGTTTGGGAACACTCTTACCAGTCTGTCCCACGTTGAAGGTCAGGAACTGCAGCAGTAAGGAGATACCCCTCGTCCAAGGTAAGGAGCAGTGGCTGTGCTTTGCTGGAGCAGCCGTGAAGAGACAACCTGCACCCAAGGTAAGAGAAACCCAAGTAAGATGGTAGATGTTGCAAGAGGGCATCAGAAGGCAGACACACTGAAACCATACGCACAGAAAACTAGTCAATTGAATCACACTAGGACCACAGCCTTGTCTAACTCAATGAAACCAAGCCATGCCTGCCGGGCAACCCAAGGCGGGCGGGTCATGGTGGAGAGGTCTGACAGAATGTGGTCCACTGGAGAAGGGAATGGCAAGCCACTTCAGTATTCTTGCCTTGAGAACCCCATGAACAGTATGAAAAGGCAAAATGATAGGATATCAAAAGAGAATCTCCCCAGGTTGTTAGATGCCCAATATGCTACTGGAGATCAGTGGAGAAATAACTCCAGAAAAAA
>SJYX01016998.1:76972-97487 GCA_006410675.1 Oreotragus oreotragus
GAAGAGTTGACTCATTGGAAAAGACTCTGATGCTAGGAGGGATTGGGGGCAGGAGGAGAAGGGGACGACCGAGGATGAGATGGCTGGATGGCATCACGGACTCGATGGACGCGAGTCTGAGTGAACTCCAGGAGATGGTGATGAACAGGGAGGCCTGGAGTGCTGTGATTCATGGGGTCGCAAAGAGTTAGACACGACTGAGCAACTGAACTGAACTGAACTTACCACCTTTTCTACTTCCTAGAATATTCTATGTTCTGCTTTTGTATTTCAACCTTCCTGCTCTGGTCTAAGTCCAGTGTAGAGAAAAAAAGATTGCTCATCTTTAATACATACCACTACTACTATTAGGAAGAAAGAAAAGCAATAATGAACAGTTACAGGATTGGTAAAGAATCTGCCTACAATGCAAGAGGGTTTGATCCCTGGGTGAGGAAAATCCCCTGGGGTAGGAAATGGCAACCCACTCTGGTATTCTTACCTGGAAAATTTCATGGACAGAGGAGCCTGGCAGGCTGCAGTTCATGGAGTCGCAAAGAGACACAACTGAGCACATGCATCCACACGCATGCACACACACACACACAGGATCAATATCCCTACCTCGGACTGATAGGGAAGAGGGGAGATAGGAAAGAGCCTGAGGGGCACACAATGGAAGAACTTTCATTCCTTGACTGCACAGAACAACAAACAGAGTTTGTTCACAATGCATTGCTCAAATATTTAATTGCTTTTAACAAGAGTAAATGCCTCTGGTGCTACACAGAATTTACGTCTGGTCACTGTGGCCTCTTCTATCACTGCATCTGTGTAGCAAGCTCAAGCATGAGCACCCAAGCCCTTGTGCTTCCCATGCTGTGCAGGTCCTTCTTGGGCAGGCACTTGGTCAATGTTTGCTGACTGCCGCCACCCACAGCAACCAGAGAGGGTACTAGGAGCGACATATATCCCTAGGACAGTAGGGACGGCAATCACTAGGACAGCAGTAGTCACTGCAGCATTGAAACCCAAATTCTATGCTGGTGAAAGGGTAGTGAAGCATCACTAATTAGTAGTAGAACCATGACCCTCTAGAGTAGGAGTCCTTGAAGACTGTCTCATGTCACCCCTTAATTCTATTGACAAGGAAAGGGGGGCCAAACGAGGTCAACCAATCCTTTCCCCAGTTTTTGGAAGAGTTAAGGGCCATAGTCTTCTCCTGATACCTAGCCTTGTGTTCTTGGTATCCAATTAGTAACTTGAAGGATGACAGTGGCTCGAGCACACGTCACAAATGTAGCAGAAATGAGCAAATCAACCCTAGTGGTGAACAATCAGAAGTAATAGACCTGACCGGAATAGGGAGGGCCTGTCCTGCCCAAGGCTTTCAGATTTTTCTCCCGTGTTCTTTCCGTAACAGATTATGACAGGCCTAGTGGCTGGAAACAATATAAGTTTATTATGATTCGGCCACCTCATGCGAAGAGTTGACTCATTGGAAAAGACTCTGATGCTGGGAGGGATTGGGGGCAGGAGGAGAAAGGGACGACCGAGGATGAGATGGCTGGATGGCATCACGGACTCGATGGACGTGAGTCTGAGTGAACTCCAGGAGATGGTGATGGATAGGGAGGCCTGGCGTGCTGCGATTCATGGGGTCGCAAACAGTCGGACATGACTGAGCGACTGAACTGAACTGATGATTGTTATTATTTTTAAATTTATTAATTGAAAGTCAGAAATCTGAAGTGGGTCTTGCTGGGCTAAAATTAGGGTGCTATCAGGGCTGGGTTCCTTGTGGAGGCTCTAGGAGAGAATTTGTTTTCAGTTTCTGGGGGCCACCTGTATTCCTTGGCTCATAGCCTCCTTCTCCATCTTCAAAGCCAGTGATGGGCAGTTGAGTCTTTCTCATGATACGATTTCTCTGGTTCTGACTCTGTCTTTCCCTTCCAATTTCTAAGTCCTGTGATTACATTGTGTGTGCACGTGCACTCAGTCATGTCCAATTCTTTGCAAGCCCTCAGACTGTAATCCACTAGTCTCCTCTGTTGATGGGATTTCCCAGGCAAGAATACTGCAATGGGTTGCCATTTCCTTCTTCAAGGGATCTCCTCAATCCAGGGATCGAATCTGTGTCTCTTGTGTCTCCTGGCAGATGCATGTGGCAGATATATGGCACCACTGGTGCCACCTGGGAAGCCCCATTGGGATCAACCAAATACTCCTGGATAATCTTGCTATTTAAAAAAATTAATCACATCTGCAAAATCTCCTTTGCCATGGAAGGTGTTAGATGACAGATTCTGGGGATTAGGATGCGAGGGTCTTTCAGACATCATTATGCTGCCTACAACGTCCTGCAGGTTGGATGGAGTCCATGGGCTGCCAGTTTGTAATTCTCAATTTATTGATATGCTAAGCATCATATAAGTACACAAAAAGTATGATAAAGCCTTTAACTTTGAGAATAATCAGACTGGAGGATAAAGATGAACACAAAGCAGTGGGACATCATGTGCTAGAAAGTGTGTAGGGAAGCACCACCTGGAACACGGGCTTCGAAGCTGCCAGTGGTGCTCTGTGTCCTACTAGATGCCTGCAAGTCTTACCTCTCAATTCTAGATGGGAGAGAAACCCACTCTCTGATTGACCCACTTTATCTGAGAAGAAACTGGAGCTGTTGAGAGGGGAAGTGACAGAGTTAATGGTGGAACTGGGGTTAGGGTTCTGGGATCTCAATGCCACAGCTCATTTCTCCTGCTGCCATACAGGCTAATCCCAACCAGGGTTCCTGCCTGGCATTCATGGCTCCTCATTCTCTGACCCCACAGTATCATCTACTGCCACCTTCTCTTAGGATGCAAGGTGCCCTTGCTCTCATCACATTACCCTCCTTATTGCCCCAAGAATGCACACACTCTTCATTCATTGGCTTGCTCATCATTCATTCTTGATTCATAGCTTGAGCTCCTAGTTTGCAAGGCTCTGAATCAGGTTCTGCGATATATGATCCAGTCCTGGACTCTGAGGATCTTCTCATCCAACCCAGCGGTCCCTGTGCTTGTCCTGTTGTAGCACTAATGGAGGGTCGTTCATTTGTTGGTCAGCGCCCTGACACGTCCTCTGCTTTCTTCCCATCTTCAGAGCAGAAGGCCAGTGGGTAGTGGGCAAGAGCACTACTGTTCAAGAGAACACTTGCAAGATGGTTTTCTGTAACTTAGAAAAGATCAGCGTATGTTATTTGTAAGCTTATGTATAAGCAGTAAATGACCCAGGTAAAGCTGATGTGACTTACAGGAAAGAACCACCAGTAGTGGCTCATGTGGCCCTGTGTGGTCAGAATACCCTTTTTGAAGTGAATACCTAGGAGCTTCAGGGCTTCCCTGTTGACTCAGATGGTAAAGAATCTGTCTGCCAATGCAGGAGATGCGGCTTCGATCCCTGGGTTGGGAAGATCCCCTGGAGGAGGGCATTGTCTAGTCTCCTTGCCTGAAGAATCCCCATGGACAGAGGAGACTAGAGGGCTACAGTCCATGGGGTCACAAAGTTGGACATGGCTGAGCTGAGTGGCTAAGCACAGCACTAGGAGCTTCAACTAGTCTTTATTTTTCCAAAGGGAAGGAAAACAACTCAGATAAGGAGCTCTACACCCTTCTGAGGAGGGAACTTGGCATCTGATCTTTCACCTTTGTGTTCTTTGAGTAAATACCATAAAAGCATAAAGGAACTGGGAGAGCTGGTCTGGAGAAGAGGCTAGAGAGAGAAACTGACAAGAGTCACCTGTCTGACAGGAGAGATTCTGTCAGATTCCAAGGGAACAGTGTCATTGAGAGAAAGCTTCAAGAGATACTTTTCAGCCATGTGACTTAGTCCCCAAAGCGACGTGGTCAAAATAGCAGATTAGGAAACTCTTGGTTGCAAGAAGCAAAATCCTAGCCCAGATGAGCTGCTGCTGCTAAGTCATGTCAGTAGTGTCTGACTCTGTGCGACCCCATAGATGGCAGCCCACCGGGCTCCCCCATCCCTGGGATTCTCCAGGAAAGAACCCTGGAGGGGGTTGCCATTTCCTTCTCCAGTGCATGAATGTGAAAAGTGACAGGGAAGTCGCTCAGTCATGTCCGACTCTTTGCGACCCCATGGACTGTAGCCCACCAGGCTCCTCTGTCCATGAGATTTCACAGGCAAGAGTCCTGGAGTGGGGTGCCATTGCCTTCTCTGCCAGATGAGCTAGTCAAAGATAATAAAGAACTTAATAATGACTGAAGCCAGCCAGCCCTAGATTCCCAGCACATGGTTAGAATCTGGTCTCCATTCCTGGCCTCCCAGCACAGGCTCTGAGGGCCACATGGTTGCCATCCCAGGTCACACCCTATGGTTTAGCTGCTTGCTTGGCTGAAACCAGTCTCCTCCCCAGCACACTCCAGGGACTGGCTTTCTCTGACCCTGGAGAACAGTGTGGGAGAAGTGGGGGAGGAGAGAATAGGAGTTCCCCACCCAAACCTCAAAGTCAAGGTTCATGTGACCACCCACACCCCTAAGAAAGTCAAGATGCTTAACTGGTGAAGGGAGAATGGGTGAAAAGTAGCTGGTAAGAGGAGGTGCTGTCTGTCTCCAAGATGGATCAGAACAACTGAAGCCCTTGGCTTGTTTCTTTTGTTCCACACGAAGGCTGTGCAGGCTTCTTGAGTAGCACTCCTTCTGATGCCCTGTTACTCTGTCCAGTTCCACCCTATCATATGCTCTGCTGCTCTCAATACCAGTTGCCCACTTCAAGGCTCCAAACCAGAGAACCGGTATGACGGGTAGGGCTGTGTGGGGACAGGGCGAGTCTGTGTGGGGTGGGAGGGGGGCGGTGGGGGAATGGAGAGCACTGGCTGCTGCATCGTTTTATCCCATCATGTCAGGAAAACCCAAATTTTCCCAAGTGGAAAGGTCGACTTTGTAAGACACTGAGTTCCCAACCCTGGAGGCCAAGACTCGCTCATAGGATCTAAGGATGCTGGGATTTATAAACTCTCTTGGTGCTCTGAGGCCTGGAAATTTAGACAAGTCCACTCTGTGTCTCGTAAAGAGGCAATTTCTGTTCTCACTTGCAGTCAAGTGTTTGGTAAAGATTTAAAGCTGAATTTGTATCTGATTTAGGCTCTGGCACACCTGGGTCTGTTCAACAATTCACTGCATGCATCAAAGGATCTAAGGATGCTGGGATTTATAAACTCTCTTGGTGCTCTGAGGCCTGGAAATTTAGACAAGTCCACTCTGTGTCTCGTAAAGAGGCAATTTCTGTTCTCACTTGCAGTCAAGTGTTTGGTAAAGATTTAAAGCTGAATTTGTATCTGATTTAGGCTCTGGCACACCTGGGTCTGTTCAACAATTCACTGCATGCATCACATGTCAGATATAAGTTCCAGTCAGTAAAACAACACTGTGCCCACTTTTCTTTTATACAGCTTATAACACCTCAGTTCAGTTGAGTTCAGTCACTCAGTCGTGTTTGACTCTTTGCAACTCCATGGACTGCAGCACGCCAGGCTTCCCTGTCAACTCCTGGAGCCTACTCAAACTCGTGTCCATCGATTTGGTGATGCCATCCAACCATCTCATCCTCTGTTGTCCCCTTCTCCTCCTGCCTTCAATCTTTCCCAGCATCAGGGTCTTTTCCAATGACTAGGCTCCTTGCATCAGGTGGCTAAAGTACTGGAGTTTCAGCTTCAGCATCAGTCCTTCCAATGAATATTCAGGACTGATTTCCTTTAGGATGGACTAGTTGGATCTCCTTGCTGTCCAAGGGACTCTCAAGAGTCTTCTCCAACACCACAGTTCAAAAGCATCAATTCTTTGGTGTTCAACTTTCTTTACAGTCCAGCTCTCACATCCGTACACGACCACTGGAAAATCCATGTAGCCATCCATGGCTTTGACTAGACGGACCTTTGTTGGTAAAATAATGTCTCTGGTTTTTAAAATGCCATCTAAGTTTGTCAGAGCTTTTCTTCCGAGGGGCAAGTATCTTTTAATGTCATGGCTGCAGTCACTATCTGCAGTGATTTTGGAGCCCAAAAACCTAAAGCCTGTCACCATTTCCATTGTTTCCCCATCTATTTGCCATGACGTGATAGAACCAGGTGTTGTGATCTTCGTTTTCTGAATGTTGAATTTTAAGCCAACTTTTTCACTCTCCTCTTTCAGTTTCATCAAGAAGCTCTTAGTTCTTCTTCATTTTCCACCATAAGGGTGGTGTCATCTGCATATCTGAGGTTACTGATATTTCTCCCACCAATCTTGATTCCAGCTTGTGCTTCCTCCAGCCCGGCAATTCACATGATTTGCATAAAAGTTAAATAAACAGGGTGACAATATACAGCCTTGACATACTCCTTTCCTGATTTGGAACCAATATGTTGTTTCATGTCCAGTTCTAACTGTTGCTTCTTGACCTGCATACAGATTTCTCAGGAGGCAAGTCAGGTAGTCTGGTATTCCCATCTCTTTAAAATTTTTCCACAGTTTGTTGTGATCCACATGGTCAAAGGCTTTGACATAATGAATAAAGCAATAGTAGATGTTTTTCTGAAACTCTCTTGCTTTTTTGATGATCCACGGGTGTTGGCAATTTGATCTCTGGTTCCTCTGCATTTTCTAAATCCAGCTTGAACATCTTGAAGTTCACGTATTGTTGAAGCCAGTCTTGGAGAATTTTGAGCATTACTTTGCTAGCGTGAGATGAATGCAACTGTGCAGTAGTTTGAACATTCCTTGGCATTGCCTTTCTTTGGGATTGGAATGAAAACTGACCTTTTCCAGTCCTGTGACCACTGCTGAGTTTTCCATATTTGCTGGCATGTTGAGTGCAGCACTTTCACAGCATCATCTTTCAGGATTTGAAATAGCTCAACTGGAATTCCATCACCTCCACTAGCTTTGTGTAGTGATGTTTCCTAAGGCCACTTGACTTTGCATTCCAGGATGTCTGGCTCTAGGTGAGTGATCATACCATCCTGGTTATCTGGGTCATAAAAATCCTTTTTGTATAGTTCTCCTGTGTATTTTTGCCACCTCTTTTTAATCTCTTCTGCTTCTGTTAGTTCCATACCATTTCTGTCCTTTATTGTGCCCATCTTTGCATGAAATGTTCCGTTGGTATCTCTAATTTTCTTGAAGATATCTCTAGTCTTTCTCATTCTATTGTTTTCCTCTATTTCTTTGCACTGAGGAAGGCTTTCAATATTTGGCCTCAGGTCAAGCATACAGGGAGGGAACACAGCCCTGCCTATCGACAGAAATTTGGGTTAAAGCTTTACTGAACATGGCCCCATTCATCAGAACAAGACCCAGTTTCCCCCTGAGTCTCTCCCATCAGGAAGCTTCCACAAGCCTCTTATCCTTATCCATCAGAGGGCAGTCAGAATCAAAACCACAGTCACAGAAAACTAACCAAACTAATCACATGGACCACAGCCTTGTCTAGCTCAATGAAACTATGAGCCATATTGTGTAGGGCCACCCAAGACAGATGGGTAATGGCAGAGAGTTCTGACAAAATGTAGTCCATTGGAAAAGGGATGGCAAAACACTTCAGTTTTCTTGCCTTGAAAACCCCATGAACAATATTGAGAGAGTCTAGGGGTCCCCAAGGAGAGAGGGGTCTGGAATTCTCAAGGAGGAAGAAAGGACAAACTTTTTTCCTTCTCTACATTCCTTAGGATTATATAACAACAATGTATTCTGCCTGAGGACGGTCTCTGGATTGAAACTTCTGGCTAATTCTGTTATCTTAAAATGTAAATTATGGGAGTAGGTCTGGTGAGGTCTTTACAACCTCCAGAAATTCTTTGGATTCATTGGAGAGTATATAACTTCATTGCTAACACTAACAAGGGGGCACTCTTTCTGCCCCCTTCTGATGTCTATGTCAGAAGCTTTCTATCTCCTTTATACTTTAATAAAATTTTATTACACAAAAACTCTGAGTGATCAAGCCTTGTCTCTGGCCCCGGATTGAATTCTTCTCCTCCGGGGGCCAAGAATCCCAGCGTCGTGATTCAACAACAACCTTTCAGTATTAAAAGGCAAAAAGATATGGCACTGAAAGATGAACTTTGCAGGTCAGTAGGTGTCCAATATGCTACTGGAGAAGAGTGGAAAAATAACTCCAAAAAGAATGAAGAGACAGAACCAAAGCAACAGCAACAACCAGTTGTGGACGGTGACAGGTGAGAGAAGTAAAATCCAATGCTATAAAGAGCAATATTGAATAGGTACCTGGAATGTTAGGTCCATGAATCAAGGCAAATTGAAAATCGTCAAACAGGATATGGCAAGAGTGAACCTCGACATTTTAGGAATCAGCGAACTAAAATGGACTGGAATGGCTGAATTTAACCATTAATTAGATATAATGGCTATCTACTTCTGTGGGCAAGAATCCCTTAGAAGAAATGGAGTAGCCATCATAGTCAACAAGAGTCCAAAATGCAGTACTTGGATGCGATCTCAAAAGTGACAGAATGATCTCTGTTCATTTCCAAAGCAAACCATTCAATATCACAATAATCAAAGTCTCTGCCCCGGCCAGTAATGCTGAAGAAGCTGAAGTTGAATGGTTCTGTGAAGATCTACAAGACCTACTAGAACTAACACCCTAAAAAGATATGCTTTTCATTATAGGGGACTAGAATGCAAAAGTAGGAAGTCAAGAGTTACCTGGAATAACAGGCAAATTTGGCCTTGGAGTCCAAAACAAAGCAGGTCAAAGGCTAATAGAGTTTTGCCAAAAGAATGCACTGGTCATAGCAAACATCCTCTTCCAACAACACAAAAGACGACTCTACACGTGGACATCACCAGATGGTCAATACTGAAATCAGATTGATTACATTCTTTGCAGCCAAAGATGGAGAACCTGCCTATATACAGTCAGCAAAAACAAGACTGGGAGGTGACTGTGGCTCAGATCATGAACTCCTTATTGCCAAATTCAGACTTAAATTGAAAAAAGTAGGGAAAACCACTAGACCATTCAGATATGATCTAAATCAAATCCCTTATGATTATACAGTAGAAGTGAGAAATAGATTCAAGGGATTAGATCTGATAGACAGGGTGCTTTAAGAACTATGGACAGAGGTTCGTGACATTGTACAGGAGGCAGGGATCAAGATCATCCCCACGAAAAAGACATGCAAAAAGGCAAAATGGTTGTCTGAGGAGGCCTTACAAATAGCTGAGAAAAGAAGAGAAGCTAAAGGCAAAGGAGAAAAAGAAAGATAACGAACACTTGGAAATATCTAATATTTGGCCAAGTTTTTCCATGCAGATGGAGAGGCCTTCACACCCATTGAATGTTAGAACACTGGGCTTAGTGCAGCTTAAGTTAGTCTATAGACGCACTAGTGTTTAAAGGACTTCTTACAGATCTACTTTGTGTGCATTAAGGAAGTTTCTCACCGGATTCAATGCTAGTTTAATCTGAATTATGGTCTGGTACGTCTGGGATTCAAACATCATGTGCCATGTTTGAAAAGACTATCCTGTAACAAACAACCCTGGCAGAAGGGGGAAAATAGTAAAAAGGAAAAACCAAACAAAAACCAGTAACAAGTGAAAAAAACTGCCTTAATTGATGGGAAGTAAAAATAATAGCAGTCATCTAGAAAAGAAACTGAAGCCCTTTTGATCTTACCCATTTTTGAGATAAATAATGGATTCAATACAAAGGATTCCAAAATCAAAGATAAAATTTTTGGAAGGTACTTTCAAATATTTAATGAGGCACTTGTCTCCTGGCCAGTTTGCCTTGGAAGGCACACCAGGAACATCTGTTTTATTTCTCTAAGTTAAAAGAGTGTTAGGAGCTTCATTGCAACTTTTATTGTTTAATGCTCAAAGTGGCTATGTGAGAACACCTGGTTTAACATGCTCACGACTGAAATGATTATGATGATGATAAAGTGAAACACTAGAGCCTCAGGATCTGTGGGGTAAGGGAGAAGACCAGAGTTGTGCTGTCATCACGCCCCCTTCCCACAAGAAGGCCTCCACCCAGATCCCATGAGGCCCTTCAGCTGCTATGAGAGGATGTAATCCCTTCCCCCAGCTCGGCTGACTGCCAATGCATGTAATTTTGTATTTCACCATCATTATAGAGCACTCTATTCCAAAGAATTATCAAGAAGGTCACTAATTATCAAGGACTCAGTTGTGAGGAATACTGGTCCAAGGAAGCTTCCCTGAAGGTGATGAACTCCTAATACTAAACTTTAACCATGTGTTAGCATGCCTTCGGAGAATAGCTTCCTTGGACCACAAAGTTCTAACTTCCCACCCGGTTAGTTTTACTGAGCCCAGCTTTGGCATCTTGCTGTGTGCATTCTCTGAGGAGCATCTTCCAGGCGGTGCCAAGAAATGTGATGCTNTTTTTTTTTCTCCTTTATTTATTTACTTTTGTTAAACCAGTACTGCACGGTCATTATAGGAAAAGTCAAAATACACAGCTAAGTCAAAGGAAGAATAAGTTACCTAAATTCCTACCACCCTAAAACTCCCATGGCTACAATATTGGCTTCCTTTTTAGACCTGTGTGTTTCTTTGAATTAGCTATTAGAGCTAAATGCAAATCTCAATTTGAATGAAAATTTAGTATATAACAATGAAGAAAAAATGTAATATATATAATAGATAATGCTGACTCTTCATTTGGAAGAAAATAAACAGTCGTCTCTTACATTAAATGTTATATATGGGAAAATCTACTTCAAATAGATTAAACATTTAAATGTAAAAAAGACAATGAAGGAATTGTTTGAAAACCCGGTAGGCTACATATATATTCCAGGGGTGGATGAAACCTTTTAAAACCAGGACCAAAAACTATAAAGAAAAATATAGTTGTGTGTGATTTAAAAATTACCGAGTCAATAAATGACAATACATATGTAATGCAAGTGACAACGTTTATATACAAAAATTCAGACTCTTAAATTGGAGAAAAAGACAAAATGAGAGAAAGATGCTCAAAGGATGCAAGTGAACAATTTACTGAATAAATTCAAATGGCCAACAAACCAACAGACATTTCAGAAGATGCTCAAATTCACTAGTTGTCAGAGAAAGGCAAAGTAAACTATAAAATACTATTTTACACTTAAACTGGCAGAAAGAGCCATAATACCATATGCTGATGGAGTTAAAGGGGGAGCATACTCTTATATTTTGCTGGTGAAATGTGATGTGCTAAAAATCTGGCATCTACTGTAATTAAAAGTACATGTACCCATTGACCCAACAGTTGTATTCCTAGGAAGGTGGCCCTTAGAAATAAAACCAGCAGCTTGAGGATATATGTTCAAGGAGGTTTATAGCAGCATCATTCAGAGGGAAGAAACAAGAAAAAAGAGAATGCCCACCAACAGAATAATAATAATTTATGATACATCTACACAAAGGAATTTTTTTCTTGTTTCAATAAAAAAATTATAGCTAAACCAGATAATTTGGAGAGAATAACCACAAGGTACTTTTGAGTAAGCAAAGATGGAAAAAAGTGCATGTAATATCCTATTCTCAAGGGGAAAATAAAAATCTGTTATGCGTGTGGGTAAGATTATATAGTACAGAGAAGTATGGAAGGTTGTATTAAGTTGTAAAAAGTAATTGCCTCAATTGAGGAAGGAGGCAGGGCTGAAGAAGAGAAGAATGAAAGAGAAGGGAGAGAGAGAGCCAAGTTAATGAAAATAAAAGAGAAAAACTTGACTAAATAAAATAAAAATCTATGCATATGATCATATCTATGCCTTTATATACTGTTATATGTATTTTGAGGGGTTTTATTAATTTTATTGGCATATAGTTGATTTAAACTGTTGTGATAGTTTCAGGTGTATAGCAAAGTGATTCAATTATATTCATTCTTTTTCAGTTTCTTTTCTCATGTAGGTTATCAGAGAATATTGAGTAGAGTTCTCAGCGCTCTATACAGTAGGTCCTTGTTGGTTACCTATCTTGAATACAGTTGTGTGTGTATTTTAAACCCAAACTTCTGGTTTACCCCTTCCCCTCACATTTCCCCTCTAGTAAACATACATTTGTTTTTGATATCTGTAAGCTTGTTTCTGTTTTATAAATAAGCTTATTTATAAGTAGGAGAAGGCAATGGCACCCCACTCCAGTACTCTTGCCTGGGGAATCCCATGGACGGAGGAGCCTGGTGGGCTGCCGTCCATGGGGTCACTAAGGGTCGGACACGACTGAGCGACTTCACTTTCACTTTTCACTTTCATGCGTTGGAGAAGGAAATGGCAACTCACTCTAGTATTCTTGCCTGGAGAATCCCAAGGACAGAGGAGCCTGGTGGACTGCCGTCTATGGGGTCGCACAGAGTCGGACACGACTGACGCGATTTAGCAGCAGCAGTAGTATTTATAAGTATCATTTTCCAAAATTCCACATAATAACAATATCACATGATTTGTCTTTCTATGGCTTTAGTATTGCTATGATAATCTCAAGGTCCATCCATGTTGCTGCAAATGGCATTATTTATTCTTTTTAATGGCTGAGTAATATTCATATGTATATGGTATGTATATATATTTGTGGTAATATTCATATATATGTGAATATATATATGTGTGTGTGTGATATATATCTACTTGATCCATCCATCTGTAGATGGACATCTAGGTTGCTTCCATGTCTTGGCTATTGTAAATAATATGGCAGTGAACATTGGGCATGTATCTTTTTGAATTATGGTTTTCTCTGGATGTATGCCTAGGTGTGGAATTGCTGGATCATATGGTAGTTCTGATTTTAGTTTTTAAAAGAACCTCCATACCCCTCTCCATAGTGGTTGTACCAATTTACATTCCCACCAGCAACACTAGAGGATTCTCTTTTCTGTACACCCTCTCTGGCGTTTTTTTTCTTGTAGATATTTTGATGATGGCCATTCTGATTAGTTGAGGTGATACCTCACTGTAATTTTAATTTGCATTTGTCTAATGATTAGTGATATTGAACATCTTTTCATGTGCTTTTTGTCCATTTGTATGTCATCTTTGGAGAAATGTCTATTTAGAGCTTCTGTCTACTTTTTGATTGGGTTGTTTTGTTTTCCTTGATATAGAACTGCATGAGCTGTTTGTATATCTCAGAGGTTAACTCCTCGTCTGTCATTTTGTTTGCAGATATTTTGCTACAATTTATGTCAAAGACTATTCTGCCTACATTTTTCTGCAAGATATTTATAGTATGAGGCCTTACATTTAGATCTTTGACCCATTTTGAGTTTGTGTATAGTGTTGGGGAATATTCTAATCTCATTCTTTTACATATAGCTGTACAGTTTTCCCAACACCACTTATTGAAGAAACTTTCTTTTCCCCATTGTGTATTTGCATTTCCTTTGTCATAGATTAATTAACCATAGGTGTGTGGGTTTATTTCTGGGCTTTCTGCCCTGTTCCATTGATCTATATTTCTTTTTTCCACCAGTATCATACTGTTTTGATGGCTGTAGCTTTGTCATATAGTTTGAAGTAAAGAAACCTGATTCCTCAAGCTCCATTTTTCTTTCTCAGGATTGCTCTATTGAGGATCTTTAGTGTTTCCATACAAAGTTAAAAATTTTTTTGCTCTAGTGCTGTGAAAAGTGTCATTCGTAGTTGAGAGGGACTGCATTGCGTTTGTAGATTGCCTTGGGTGATAGTCATTTTGAAAGCACTGATTCTTCCAATCCAAGAACATATATATACATGTATGTATATCTTTCCATCTGTTTCTGTCATCAGTTTCTTTTATCAGTATCTTATACTTTCCAGAGTACAAGTCTTTTGTCTCCATTTTTTCTCCTTTATTTATTTATGTTGAAGTTCTAGTCCCCAGTACTGCAGAATGTGACCTTATCTGGAAATCTGGCCTTTACAGAAGTAATCAAATCAAGTGAGGTCATTAGGATGGGCCTAATCCAGTATGACTAGTGTCCTTATAGAAAAGGGACATTTGAATACAGTCAAACACACATAGAGGTGAGATGATATGAAGACACAGGGAGAACAGCATGTGAAGACACGGGATTAGAGTGATGCGTCTGTAGACCAAGGACTGCTGAAGTTTGCTGACGAACCACCAAAACCTAGGAATAGTCGAGGCACAGAGGGTTTCAGAGGAAGCAAGGCCCTGCCAACACCTGGATTTCAGACTTCTGGTCTCCAGAACTGTAAGGGGAAAAAAGTTCTGTTAAGTCAGTCAGTTTTTGTGGCACTATGTTATGGCAGCTGTAGGAAATGAATACAATGTGTATATGTATAAAAAAAAGACAAGTAGGTTTTAAAAATCCTAATTGAAGCCAAAAATATCCTGTAAGTTCAGAGTCATATTTATCCCTCAATCCTATTGAGTAGCTTTATCATATTTACATTTATCTGATTTTGACCCTCGTGCATACAGATATCTTGAAGTCCATCTTCAATTGTTTTTGGAACATGAGGCTGTTGGGTTATCTAATTGACTTGAGGATGATGGCTTAGTTGGGCCATATACTATAAAGGAACCTGACCAAACTAAAAGGAGATGTAGATACAGAATTGAATGGTCACACAGACCTTGATCATCAGGAAGACTATCAAACCACTCAGAGCAATCTCAGGACCCATTTCCGAGTCCTAGGTCCCCTTCAGTTTTGGCCTGCTCATTAGTTTCTATCAGGAGTATCCTCTGAGAAACGCTACCCTTGTTTTCACTTAAGCTTACTTGTGTGGATGTCTGGTGACTGTAAAGGAAAGAATGATAGGAACTTCATGGCAGCTAAAGGAATAAGTGTTGGTTCATGAATTTTGAATGAAGGTATATAGTCAAAGGGTCGAGTCCCTCCTGTCTTCAGTTAACTAGTACAACACTACTACTGATAGTTGTGTTAAGTGTCCACGTTATGTAATAGCAAATTTTGATCTGTTTTTGATGGAAAGATAATTAAAAGAGCAAAGCATTAAATATGAAGTTGAATGTATCCTCTGGACTGAAACTAGGAAGAACCTGTATATAAGAAGTGAAATCAGTGATCAGTAGAAGTAACCCCTCCAAATAACTGGTGACTAAAAAGATGTAGGAATTAAGGGAGCTGAGACCAGATTGTATGAGCCAGAATCTCCATAGAAGGTTAGTGTCTCATGGATTGTGTATGGCAAAGAGGATCAGAGCATACAATGTGCTGGTATATCTTCAACACTGAGAGTATTGGAATGTATCCACAGTGGAAAGTGAGGCAGCAATCTGTCTGACAAAACTTGAAGGTACCCATCATTAATATCATACATGATGTTCTTGCTCAGACTGGATGCTCATCTGATTATAAAGCTTCTCTCCAAATAGATTTCTTTGCGGGGAGAATACTGAACTCTCATAGGCATCCTGCCCACTGGGCACTTGTATTTTTTTCTGAAAAGAAATAAATAGCTTGTCAATCGATGTCTACTTTTGGTGAATCAGTCCACTTACATGTAGGTAAACTGACAACATAGTTACTGGTCAACAGTCTCCATAAGTAACAACTCGAGGCGGGGCATTGCGGACAGGGCATCCTCATTTTATCTGTATTACCAGCCATTGAGTGATTGGGATTGTAAGTACCAGAAGGAAAACTTGGTTAACTCTGTAAAGTGTTCTTGATGTACAGATAGTGGTGGTGGTATGTGTGTGTGCATGCCTGTATGTAGGTATGTATGTGTTTAGGGACACATGTTCTGATGATAGGTTGACTAACTGTGGGAAGAATATTGGGGGAAACAAAAAGAAAATTTACCTACTTTCTGCTATCAGTCTCAGGATTGCTTCCACACAAACAGAATAACACAGCAAATGACAACTACAATGTTTGGTCTAAAACTGTATTCATAGACAATGCAAAACTATGACATAGATCACCAAACAAAACCCTTCATTTGATTGTTGGCTTTAACTAGAATGGGATGGGTCAAGAAGGTCAACAAAATAAAATGTATATTTCCTCCAGACTAACACCCTCCCTACTGATTAAGAATCAGATTTATGCATTGGTTTTAAAGAGTTCTTCTAAACAGATGAAACCTACATCTCTTGAGCCATACACACTGCTGGAAAATCAAAAGCCTGGATTATAGCTTAATTAAACTTAGTTTATCAAGCTTAATTATTTCATACATGTACCCAGAACAATGATCACTTGCAGGATGTGACATGCTTAGCACACACACGCAACTTCTTTCACCCCAGAGCTCTTGATCCCGTTTGACATGCAAAGTCCACCACTTCTTGGATGCCACTGACCCTGGCTCTTTGTGCCTGGATCTCCCCAGGCTGCTCTGAGTTCAAGATTATGTCATCTCAATGTGAAGTCTTGTTCTTTCTATACCAGATTTCTCCTTTTTATTCCAGAGTCTTGCTTCTGGGAACTTCACTGGGTACATCACTGAGCTAGACTCTCCTCTTTTTAGAAATTTCTTTGAGCCCGAAGTAAGCTGCGTTCAAGTTCTTGGCTCTCTGTCCACTTAGTGGGGGGTGTCCTGCTTCTCCCTGGGGAATTCAGGGCAGTAACTCTTTGAGTCCAATTGTGGTGAATCCCATTACAAGCCTCAAAGGGCCTGGAGGGAGGTGGGTTTAAGAGCTCTGGTGGAAATGGTCTGGCAAGTATTCAAATTAGATCCAAACTATAATCTTAATAAACAGTGAAAAGAGGGTATTTAGTTGGACCCAACGTCTGGAAGGCCTTTCAAATTGAGTTGTCTCTGTAGACTGAGTGTTTGTGAGTCTCAGGAGATGCTGCACTCACTGTTTGGACATTTAAGAAAGAGAATGATGCAATTTACTTGCAATAAGTTCCAGGCTCCACTAGCATATAAGCACTCTCCACAGTTCTGGTCTGAAGCCAGGATTTTTATATAATCTAAGAAGATTAAAGACAGAAAGTGCCTTAATGCTTCTCTGGATTTTCAACTTAAATGGCTTGTTCCTAACTTTCTGAGATCTGTCTATAGAAGTTGTGTGATCGCTGACCTTACATCTTTTTTTTTTTTTTTCCATTAATTCAGTCAATCTATGGTGAACCTTTACAAGAGGATATTTTAAGTAGACACAGCAAATACTACTATAGGGACTACCCCTGGCTTATATTTATTTACAGAAAAAAATAAATTCATTGTAAAAATGAAGAACCATCATAAGACCTATATTTTCCTTTTTTATTCCCCCCTATAAATGCTGGCCCCATCTGAGAGGAAAAATAAAGGAGCTGCTGCCCTAATAGAGAGCCACACTGTTCTCTGCACTGCCTTAGACCAGGTATGACCCAGGACGCTGCAGCAGGGTAGAGAACTCTCTCAGGACACTTGGTAACAGATAGAACCCAACAGGCTGATAGGGACTAGTTNTTCCCCCCTACAAATGCTGGCCCCATCTGAGAGGAAAAATAAAGGAGCTGCTGCCCTAATAGAGAGCCACACTGTTCTCTGCACTGCCTTAGACCAGGTATGACCCAGGACGCTGCAGCAGGGTAGAGAACTCTCTCAGGACACTTGGTAACAGATAGAACCCAACAGGCTGATAGGGACTAGTTAGCACTTCCCCAGCCTGCACACTGGCTCCTCTTGCTAGAGATGCTGCCTGTGATGACGAACTTTGCTCAGACGTTCTTTCATAGTTTCAATTGGAGTGACCTAGGCCACTGACGTGTGATGACTTGTAGAAGTGTGATGCAATTAAGGGAAGAAGCCCTGAACGTCTGATCTTCCAATTCATTCTCCCTCCCTCCCCCCAGTCCTTAATATAATCACACACACAGCACTGGCATATATTTCTGATTTTAAATATTCTGTCCAACCATTAAGTTCTGTGTTTGATGCTGTGTTATTCTTTCAACTTAGATAATTTGTTGTCCCTCCTTCCCTACATATACATCCTCCCTAAAAATTAAGAGTTAAACATTTTATGATTATGTGAATAATATATTCTTACACTGGGAAATTCTGAAAGGAGGTAAAGGATAAAGGAGGAAGAAAATAAGTTTAATAATTCCAACATCCAGAAACAACTACTGTTAATGTTCTTATATTTTAAGTCTCAACTCTATGAGTTTTTTCCCACATAAAAAGATCACATTACATGTACAAGTTCATTTCCTAAACATTATATAATGAACATTTTCCAGTGGTCATCAAACACTTCTTAAAAATGTAAGTTAAAAGACATGATGCTGGGCATTTGAATTGTACTAAATTTTTACTGACAAATCTAGCTGTGTTTTGTCTTACTGTTTTTTTTTTCCTTCAAATGGGAAGATACTTGTATCAAAATAGAATTTTTATAATAGTTTTGATTATAGAAAACTTGGCAATAGAGAGAAAACAATTCAGTCTTTAAGTCCATAAAGGTTTATTGGTCTTGCTTCCTTATGACAGTGTAAGAAGCTGAAGATAATCAATGGTGAGCAAGGCATAGCTCCTACACTCCAGGGACTTACACTCTTGTGTTGTAATATCACAAAAACCATTAAAAAGCAAGTAAAAAGAACCTTTGACTCCTACCACCCAGAGATAACCACAGCTTACAATTAGGTGTATGACCTTTCAAACCTATATTATGTATAAATAGTTCTAAACAAAAATGGAAGTACCTTGTATGCAATTCTATATTCTGCTCTTCATCTAGCAGTATCATTTTCTGTCCTTAAATGTTAAAACTTTTTACTGCTAATGGTTGCATAATTTTTTATTTTATGTGTAAAATATAATTTAATCATACTTCTGTTGTTAAATGTTTAGATTGTTTTCAGTGTTTTGAATTACAAACTACTTCAATAAGTATACTTAAAATCTTTCCCCCCACATGTCCCCTGTAAAATAACTTCTGAAGGTTGAATATTCAGTTCATAGAGTATGAACATGTTTAACACACATAATATTAAGGAGTTAGATTTCAGAAAGTCAGAATATTTTTTCACTTTCATCAAGAATATATGAGGACATGCCTCACTGTGTCTTTACCAACACACTGCATTATAAAACTCAATCTTTGTCAAGACTTCATTTAGTTGTAATTTTAATTTGCATATATTTGAATACTGGTAAGGGGAAAATATTTTATTCACAAGATTTTTGCATATTTGTATTTGATTTTTTTTATATTAGGGTTTTTTTCATACTGATTTGAAATTTTAAAAAATGTGTTAAAAATGTTAGACTTTTGAGAAAGCTCCATACTGTCTTCCACAGTTGCTGCAACAACTTACATTCTTTACCAACAGTGTACAAGGGTTCCCTTTAGTCTTACTTCCTCACTATTATTTGCTGTTTTTGTTCTCTTTGATGATAGCCATTCTGAATGGTGTGAGGTAGTATCTTACTGTGGTTTTGATTTGAAATTTGCTGATTAGTGATGTTGAGCATCTTTTTATCTGCCTGTTAGCCATCTGCATTTTCTATTTGGAAAAATGTCTATTCAGGGTCTTCTGTCCAGTTTTTAATCTGATTGTTTTTTTGATGTTGTCGTATGAGCAGTTTATACATTTTGAATATTAACCTCTTATCAGTTGTATCATTTGCAAATATCTTCTCCCACTCAGTAGATTGTCTCTTTGTTTAGTCAATGGTTTCCTTTGCTGTGCAAAAGCTTTTAAGCTTCACTAGGTATCATTTTGACAGAATAAGGTCCAATGGAGATGGGAATGGCAAGCCACTTCAGTATTCTTGCCTCGAGAACCCCATGAACAGCATGAAAAGGCAAAAAGATAGGACACTGAAAGAGGAACTCCCCAGGTAGGTAGGTGCCCAATATGCTACTGGAGATCAGTGGAGAAATAACTCCAGGAAGAATGAAGGGATGGAGCCAAAGCAAAAAACAAAACACAGTTGTGGATGTGACTGGTGATAGAGGAAAGGTCCAATGCTGTAAACAGCAATATTGCATAGGAACCTGGAATGTCAGGTCCATGAATCAAGGCAAATTGGAAGTGGTCAAACAGGAGATGGCAAGAGTGAATGTCGACATTCTAGGAATCAGCGAACTAAGATGGACTGGAATGGTTGAATTTAACTCAGATGACCATTATATCTACTACTGTGGCAGGAATCTCTTAGAAGAAATGGAGTAGCCATCATGGTCAATAGAAGAGTCTGAAATGCAGTACTTGGATGCAATTTCAAAAGAGACAGAATGATCTCTCTTCATTTCCAAGGCAAACCATTCAATATCACAGTAATCCAAGTCTGTGCCCTGACCAATAATGCTGACGAAGCTGAAGTTGAATGGCTCTAGGAAGATCTACAAGACCTGCTAGAATTAACACCCAAAAAAGATGTCCTTTTCATTATAGGGGACTGGAATGCAAAAGTAGGAAGTCAAGAAACACCTGGAGTAACAGGCAAATTTGGCCTTGGAATGCAGATTGAAGCAGTGCAAAGACTAATAGAGTTTTGCCAAGAAAATGCACAGGTCATAGCAAACACCCTCTTCCAGCAACACAAAAGAAGACTCTACACATGGACATCACCAGATGATCAACACA
>SJYX01016998.1:100795-117359 GCA_006410675.1 Oreotragus oreotragus
TATGCAGAGTACATCATGAGAAACGCTGGGCTGAAAGAAGCACAAGCTGGAATCAAGATTGCCGGGAAAAATATCAATAACCTCAGATATGCAGATGACACCACTCTTATGGCAGAAAGAGAAGAACTAAAGAACCTCTTGATGAAAGTGAAAGAAGAGAGTGAAAAAGTTGGCTTAAAGCTCAACATTCAGAAAACGAAGATCATGGCATCTTGTCCCATCACTTCATGGGAAATAGATGGTGAAACAGTGGAAACAGTGGCTGACTTTATTTTTCTGGGCTCCAAAATCACTGCAGATGGTGACTGCAGCCATGAAACTAAAAGATGCTTACTCCTTGGAAGGAAAGTTGTGACCAACCTAGATAGCATATTCAAAAGCAGAGACATTACTTTGCCAACAAAGGTCTGTCTAGTCAAGGCTATGGTTTTTCCAATAGTCATGTATGGATGTGAGTGTTGGACTATAAGGAAAGTTGAGTGCCAAAGAATTGATGTTTTTGAACTGTGGTGTTGGAGAAGACTCTTGAGAGTCCCTTGGACTGCAAGGAGATCCAACCAGTCCATTCTAAAGAAGATCAGTCCTGGGTGTTCATTGGAAGGACTGATGTTGAAGCTGAGACTCCAATACTGTGGCCACCTGATGTGAAGAGCTGACTCGTTTGAAAAAACCCTGATGCTAAGAAAGATTGAGGGCAGGAGGAGAAGGGGACGACAGAGGATGAGATGGTTAGATGGCATCACCAAATCAATGGACATGGGTTTGGGTGAACTCTGGGAGTTGGTGATGGACAGGGAGGCCTGGCATGCTGCGGTTCATGGGGTCGCAAAGAGTCAGAAACGACTGACAGACTGAACTGAACTGAGCTCTAGCAAAAGCAGCTTAAATGTCCATCAACAGAATGGATAAAGATGCATACACAATGAAATACTACTCAGCCATAAAAAACAAATGAGAATTTGCCATTTATAACAACATAGATGGACTTAGAGGATATTATGCTGAATGAAATAAGTCACAGAGAAAAACAGTGTATTATATTACTTACATATGGAATCTAAAAAACCTAACAAGCTAGTGGCAAACAACAGTCTCATAGATACTGAGAACAAATGGTTGCCAAGGGGAAAGGGAGGGGCAATATTAGAGCAGGGAATTAAGAGACATGAACTGTTATTTATAAAATAAACTATAAGGATATATTATACAACACAGGAAACACAGGCAATATTTTATAAGAACTCTAAATGGAGAATAACCTTTAAAAATTGTGAATCACCATATTGTACATCATGTACCATAATGTACATCAACTATACTTCCGTTTAGCAGAAAGAATATTAGGCATTTGTTTTACACAGCAAGGAAACCAGAATTAAAAGAGACACATGTACCCCAATGTTCACTGCAGCACTGTTTATAATAGCCAGGACATGGAAACAATCTAGATGTCCATCAGCAGATGAATGGATAAGAAAGCTGTGGTACATATACACAATGGAGTAGTACTCAGCCATTAAAAAGAATACATTTGAATCAGTTCTAATGAGATGGATGAAATTGGAGCCTATTATACAGAGTGAAGAAAGCCAGAAAGAAAAACACCAATACAGTATACTAACACATATATATGGAATTTAGAAAGATGGTAATGATGACCCTGTATGCAAAACAGCAAAAGAGACACAGATGTATAGAACGGACTTTTGGACTCTGAGGGAGAGGGCAAGGGTGGGATGATTTGGGAGAATGGCATTGAAACATGTATATTATCATGTAAGAAACAAAAGCACTAGTCTATGTTCAATACAGGATAGAGGATGCTTGGGGCTGGTGCACGGGGATGATCTAGAGAGATGATATGGGGTGGGAGGTGGGCGAGGGGTTCAGGATTGGGAGCTCATATACACCCGTGGCAGATTCATGTCAATGTATGTATGGCAAAACCAATACAGTATTGTAAAGTAAAATAAAAATAAAATTAAAAATTGTTTCCTTGGTTTGTTAGTTTCTGTTTAATTGTATCTTTTATATTTGAAAGTTTAAAGTCAGCCTGCATTCCTTGGCTCATGTCCTCCTCCCTGTAGCTTCAAAGCCAGGAACTGGCATCCATCTAACCCTTCTTCCATAATTACATCTGCCTCTGACTCCTCTTCTGCCTCCCTCTTCCACTTGTACTAACCCTTGTGATTATATCTGGCTAACCTGCATTCCAGGAGTGTCTCATAATAAGATCAGGTGATCAGCCAGCTAGCTGAAGCTTTATTATTCACAGATATAGGAATTAGGATGTGTGCATGTCTGGTAGGCCATTATTCTGCTTTCCTTAATATTTTATAATACTTTCTTTACTAGATACTACTTCTGTATACATCTCTATCTGTCCACCAAGCCATCTTATTTTTTGGATGCATTTCAAAGTAAATTGCAGACATTAGTATACTTCTCCTGAAGTACTTCAGCATGAGCATCATAAAGTGGGATTTATTGTTAACGATTTAAATTTTAAGGTAAAATTTACATACAAGAAAATGCACAAATTTAAAATGTACATTTGCTGAATTTTAGCAAATGCATATAGATGTATAACCCTAAAGCCAATCAATATATGGAATGTTTGCATATGTTAAACCATCCTTGTGAACCTGGAATGAATACAACTTGATTATGATATATGATCTTTTTGTGTTATTGGATTCAGTTTGTTCATATTTTGTTCAGAATTTTACATTGGTATTCATTCACAATAGCCAAGACATGGAAACAAGTGTCCATCCAACAGATGAATGGATAAAGAAAATGTGGTGTTGTGTGTGAGAGTATATGTATTTGAGTCCGCCCAGGAAAATGATGAAATAATACCTTTTGTAATAACATGGATGGGTTAGAAATTATCATTCTCAGTGAAGTGAATCAGAAAGACAATACCATTTGATAGCACTAATGTGTAATATATCACATGATATCACTTATATGTGATAAAACTTTTATGCTATATCTAAAAGAAATGACATAAATGAACTTAATTACAAAACAGAAACAGACCCACAGACATAGGAAATAAACTAATGGTTACCACAGGGGAAAGTGGGGGAGGGATAAATTAGGAATTTGGGATTACTAGATACAAACTACTGTATATAAATAAGTAACCAACAAGGTTTTACTATATAGCACAGGAAACTATACGCAGTGTCTTATAATAAACTATAATGGAAAGCAAATGTGAAAGAATATAACTGAATCTCTTTGCTGTTTACCTGAAACGAACACAACATTTTAAACCAACTCTACTTCAAAAAAATTTTTTATGAATCTTATGAAAAAACAAATGAAATATTAACATAACCTCTCATGGCCCCTTCCCAACCATTGTTTTGATTTTCTTTTCTGTACCATAGGTTAGTTTCACCTGTTCTAAATCTTCATACAAATAGAGTTACTTACCATGAACCTTTTAACATAAGACTTCATTCACTCAGATTTTTTTGTTTTGTTTTTGATTGAGTTTAGTATAAGTAGTTCATTCCTTTTTACTGTTTTGTCATAGCTTTTCTATGAGAAACCTAGATAGTGTATTCAAAAGCAGAGACATCACTTTGCTGACAAAGGTCTGTGTAGTCAAAGCTATGGTTTTTCCAGTAGTCATGTAAGAATGCAAGAGATAGATCATAAAGAAAACTGAGCACCAAAGAATTAATGCTTTCGAACTNAAGCAGAGACATCACTTTGCTGACAAAGGTCTGTGTAGTCAAAGCTATGGTTTTTCCAGTAGTCATGTAAGAATGCAAGAGATGGATCATAAAGAAAACTGAGCACCAAAGAATTAATGCTTTCGAACTATGGTGCTGGAGAAGACTCTTGAGAGTCTCTTGGACCATGAGATCAAACCAGTCAATTCTAAAGGAAATCAGCCATGAGTATTCTTTGGAAGGACTGATGTTGAAGCTGAATCCCCAATAATGTGACCACCTGATGTGAAGAGCCAACTCATTGGAAAAGACCCTGATGCTGGGAAAGATTGAGGGCAGTAGGAGAAGAGGGCATCACAGACTCAATGGACATGAGTTTAAGCAAACTCTGGGAGATAGTGAAGGACAGAGAAGTCTGGCATGCTGAAGTCCATGGGGTTGCAAAGAGTCAGACACAACTTAGCAACTCAGCAACCTTTTTATTGTGAATATTCCATTGTATTGACTGTCACTATTGCACAGTTGATGAACAAAAAATTTCTTTTAAGTCTCTTAAAACTAAATCTGCTATGAAAATTCTTACAAGTCTTTTTGTAGTCATATGTTTTTATTCCTATTGGGTAAATACTCAGAATTGATGAACAATGGAGGAAGTGTATGTTTAGTTGTATGAGAAACTTTGTCCTTGTTGTTCAGTCACTGAGTTATGTTTGACTCTTTGCCACCCTATG
The DNA here is from genome assembly GCA_006410675.1 of Oreotragus oreotragus. NCBI lineage: Eukaryota > Metazoa > Chordata > Mammalia > Artiodactyla > Bovidae > Oreotragus > Oreotragus oreotragus. Next base: position 105,219 of record SJYX01016998.1, read on the forward strand.
AACTGCAGCACTCCAGGCCTGCCTGTCCTTCCCCATCTCCTGGACCCTGCTCAAACTCATGTCCATTGAGTCAATAATGCCATCCAACCATCTCATTCTCTGTTGTCCCCTTCTTCTCCCACCTTCCATCTTTCCCAGCAACAGGATTTTTTCTAATAAGTCAGCTCTTTACATCAGGTGGCCAAAGTATTGGAGCTTCAGCTTCAGCATCAGTCCATCCACAAAATATTCAGGACTGACTTCCTTTAGGATTGACTGGTTTGATCTCTTTGTAGTCTAAGATACTCTCAAGAGTCTACTTCAACACCACAGTTCAAAAGCATCAATTCTTTGGCATTCAGCCTTATGATCCAACTCTCACACCAATACATGACTACTGGAAAAACCATAGCTTTGATGAGATGGACCTTTGTTGGCAAAGTAATGTCTCTAATTTTTAACATGCTATCTAGGTTTGCCATAGCTTTTCTTCCAATGAGAAACTTCAGTTCAGTTCAGTCACTCAGTTGTGTCCGACTCTTTGCAACCCCATGAATGGCATCATGTCAGGCCTCCCTGTCCATCACCAACTCCTGGAGTTCACTCAGACTCACGTCCATTGAGTCAGTGATGCCATCCAGCCATCTCATCCTCTGTTGTGCCCTTCTCCTCCTGCCCCCAATCCCTCCCAGCATCAGAGTCTTTTCCAGTGAGTCAACTCTTTGCATGAGGTGGCCAAAGAACTGGAGTTTCAGCTTTAGCATCATTCCTTCCAAAGAACACCCAGGACTGATCTCCTTCAGAATGGACTGGCTGGATCTCCTCTCAAGAGTCTTCTCCAACACCGTAGCTCAAAAGCATCAGTTCTTCAGCGCTCAGCTTTCTTCACAGTCTAACTCTCACATCCATACATGACTACTGGAAAAACCATAGCCTTGACTAGACAGACCTTTGTTGGCAAAGTAATGTCTCTGCTTTTGAATATGCTATCTAGGTTGGTCATAACTTTCCTTCCAAGGAGTAAGCATGTTTTAATTTCATGGCTGCAGTCACCATCTACAGTGATTTTGGAGCCCCCTCAAAATAAAGTCAAACACTGTTTCCACTATTTCCCCATCTATTTCCCATGAAGTGATGGGACAAGATGCTATGATTTTCATTTTCTGAATGTTGAGCTTTAAGCCAACTTTTTCACTCTCCTCTTTCACTTTCATCAAGAGGCTTTTTAGTTCCTCTTCACTTTCTGCCATCAGGGTGATGTCATCTGCATATCTGAGGTTATTGATATTTCTCCCGGCAATCTTGATTCCAGCTTGTGCTTCTTCCAGCCCAGCGTTTCTCATGATATAATCTGCATAGAAGTTAAATAAGCAGGGTGACAATATACAGCCTTGACATACTCCTTTTCCTATTTGGAACCAGTCTGTTGTTCCATGTCCAGTTCTAACTGTTGCTTCCTTACCTGCATACAGATTTCTCAAGAGGCAGGTCAGGTGGTCTGGTATTCCACCTGAATACCTGAGAAACTTACAGCACTTAAATAATTGTATTATTTTACACTCCTACCAACAGTGTATGAGTACAGTTACTCTAAGTTCTTGTCAGTATTTGATGTTGTCAGTGTTGTTAATTTTAGCCATTTTGGCTAATTTGTTTTTCCCCCTAGTTCCTTGGTTTGTAATAGGTTCTTTATTTGATCTCTCTCTTGTTTATTAAGATAGGCATTTGTTCATCGCATCATTGTTTATAATAGCCAGGACATGGAAGCAACCTAGATGTCCATCAGCAGATGAATGGATAAGAAAGCTGTGATACGTATACACGATGGAGTATTACTCAGCCATTAAAAAGAATACATTTGAATCAGTTCTAATGAGGTGGATGAAACTGGAACCGATTATACAGAGTGAACTAAGCCAGAAAGAAAAACACCAATACAGCATACTAACACATATATATGGAATTTAGAAAGATGGTAATGACAACCCTGTATGCAAGACAGCAAAAGAGACACAGATATATAGAACAGACTTTTGGACTCTGTGGGAGAGGGCGAGGGTGGGATGATTTGGGAGAATGGCATTGAATCATGTATACTATCATGTAAGAAACAAATTGCCAGTCTAGGTTCGATGCAGAATACAGGATGTTTGGGGCTGGTGCACTGGGATGACCCAGAGAGATGATATGGGGAGAGAGGTGGGAGGGGCGTTCAGGATTGGGAGCTTGTATACACCCGTGGCAGATTCATGTTGATGTATGGCAAAACTAATACAGTATTGTAAAGTGGAAAAAAAAAAAAAAAAGGCATTTGTTGCTATGAACTCCCCTCTTAGACCTGCTTTTGCTGGATCCCAAATGTTTCTGTATGTTGTATTTTCACTGTCTTTTAATGTTTTCTGATTTTTTTTTTTTCTTTCACCCATTGGTTGTAAAGGAGCGTGTTGTTTAATCCCTATGTATTTATGAATTTTCCAGTTTTCTTACAATTTCTTTCTAGTTTCATACCATAATGGTCAGAAATGATACTTGACTTGTTTTAAAAGTCTCTTAAAATATTTGAGACTTGTTCTGTGGCCTAATATATGCTCTCTCTTGGAGAATGTTCCATGTGTACTTGAGAAGACTAATTATTGTAAATGCCTTTGAATAAAATGTTCTGTAAATATCCGTAAAGTCTATCTGGTCTAATCTACTTTAAGTCCAGTATTTGCTTATTGGTTTGCTGTATGGATGATCTATCCATTACTGAAAATGGGATATTATATTCCCTTGCTATTACAATTACTGTTTGCTGTCTGTTTCTTCCTTTAGGGCTATTAATATTTATTGTATAAATTTAGGTGTTTATGTTGGGTACATAAATATTTACAAATGGTATTTCTTGTTAGATTGACTCCTTTATCATTGTATGATTACCTTTCTTACCTCTTACTGCAGTCTTAAAGACTATTTTGTCTAGTATAAGAATAGCTACTCCTGCTGTCTTTTAGTTTCTACAAATATTTGCATGCAATATCTTTTCCTGTCTCTTCACTTGAAGCTTTATGTATATCCTTAAAGCTGAAGTGAGTTCTCTTGTTAACAATATATAGTTGGGCTTTAGGGTTTTTTCCCCTATTTTCCACACTTTATGCCTTTTAATTGGAGCATTTATTACATTACATTTAAAATAATTATTGAAAGGTATGGATTTTCTGCTACCATTTTAAAAAATGGTTTTCTGGCTGTTTTGTAGTCCCCTCTCCCCCTTTTTTTCCTTCTCTTGCTCTTTTCCCTTGTGATTTGATGACATTCTATAGAGGTATGCTTAAATTCCTTTTTTTTGTGTGTCTATTAGAGGTTTTTGCTTTGTGTTTACCATGAGGCTTAATTAAAATGTAGATATAATAGTATATTTTAAGTTGTAGGCAACTTAAGTTCAAATGAATGCAAAAGCTCTGCATTATTACTCTCCTCCCCCCCTTTTATATTTTGACATCACAATTTATTTCTTTTTATCTTGTGTATTCTTGGCAAATTATGTAGTTACAGCAAGTAATACTTTTTAAACTTCACACCAGTATCATAATTCCATAATTGCCTACTACCATTACAACATTAGAGTATTCTATATTTAACTGTATTTTATGTTTACTGATGATGTTTATGCTTTCATGTGTTTTCCTGTTACTTCTTTTTACCCTTCTGTTTCAGCTTGAGGAAATCCTTTAATATTTCCTGTAAGGCCAGTATTATGGTAATGAACTTCTTCTGCCTTTCTTTGTCTGGAAAACACTATCTCTCCTTTAATTCTGGAGGACAACTTTGGTGGGTAGAGTATTCTTGTTTGGCAGGTTTTTCCTTTCAGCACTTTGAATATGTCATGCCACTTCCTTCTGGCCTGCAAATCTTCTGCTGAAAAATCTACTGATAGTCTTCTGGGGGTTCCCCTATATATATCAAGTTGTTTTGCTTTTGCTGCTTTTAATATTCTCTCCATGTGTTTACTTTTCACATTTTAATTATATTGTGTCTTGCTGTGGGTCTCTTTGGGTTCATCTTATTTGAAACTTCCGGGGCTTCCTGGATATGGATGTCAATTCCTTCTCTCAGGTTAGGGAAGTTTTCAACTGTTATTTCTTTGAGCAAGCTTTCTGCCTCTTTCTCGCTCTCAATTCTCCTTCTGGGACCCCTGTAATGTGAGTATTTGTCTGCTTTATGGTGAGTCTCTTAAACCATCTTCACCCTTTTTCATTTTTTAAAAAATTACACTCCTCTGCTTAAATTCCATTGCCTTGCTTTCCAGTTCATTGATATTGTCATTTGCTTCATCTATTCTGCTGCTAAACTCTTCTTTTTGAATTTTTTAGTCCAGTTATTATATTCTTAAGCTCTGATTTCTGTTTGGTACTTTCTTATATTTTCTTTTTTTTATTATTATTATTACTTTGTTCACCTATCATTCTCTTGACTTTGGCGAGCATTTTTAATGATCATTATTTTGAACTCCTTATCAGCTAAGTCACTTATCTCCATTTCATTAAGGTCTGTTTCTGAAATTTAATTTCATTTTGTTTAGAGCACAATACCTCTGTTTCTTCATTTTTCTTGACTCTCTGTGTTGTTCTCTGTGCTTTATATAAAACAACCATCTCTCATAGTCTTGAAGGAATCATCTCTCATGGAAAATGAATCTTATCATTCAGCCTGGCTTTAGATCTCAAATTTCATGATTATGCAAGCAGTTCTGTGTTCTAAGTGGTTCCCAGGAATTGAGGATGTGCCAAGATCATCAATTAGTGTCCTTAAGGGAAAGAGTTTCAGTCAGTTAGTTCAGCCACTCAGTCATATCTGACTCTTTGTGACCCCATGGACTGCAGCATGCCAGGCCTCCCTGTCCATCACCAACTCTCAGAGTTTACTCAAATTCATGTCCATTGAGTCAGTGATGCCATACAACCATCTCATCTTCTGTCATCCCCTTCTCCTCCTGCCTTCAAATCCTTCCCAGCATCAGGGTCTTTTCCAATGAGTTAGTTCTTCGGATCAGGTGGCCAAAGTATTGGAGTTTCACCATCAGTGTCAGTCTTTCCAGTGAATATTCAGGACTGATTTCCTTTAGGATAGACTGGTTTGATCTCCTTGCAGTCCAAGGGACTGTCAAGAGTCTTCTCCAACAGCACAGTTCAAAAACATCATTTCTTTAGCGCTCAGCTTTCTTTATAGTCCACCTCTCACATCCATACATGACTACTGGAAAAACCATATCTTTAACTAGTTGGACCTTTGTTGGCAAAATAATGTCTCTGCTTTTAATATGCTGTCTAGGTTGGTCNACAGCACAGTTCAAAAACATCATTTCTTTAGCGCTCAGCTTTCTTTATAGTCCACCTCTCACATCCATACATGACTACTGGAAAAACCATATCTGTAACTAGTTGGACCTTTGTTGGCAAAATAATGTCTCTGCTTTTAATATGCTGTCTAGGTTGGTCAGAACTTTTCTTCCAAAGAGCAAGCGTCTTTTAATTTCATGGCTGCAGTCACCAGCTGCAGTGATTTTGAAGTCCAAGAAAATAAAGTCTGACACTGTTTCCACTGTTTCCCCATCTCTTTGCCATGAAGTGATGGGACAAGATGCCATGATCTTAGTTTTCTGAATGTTGAGTTTTAAGCCAGCTTTTTCACTTTCCTCTTTCACATTCATCAAGAGGCTCTTTAGTTATTCTTCACTTTATGCCATAAGGGTGGTTTCATCTGCATATCTGAGGTTATTGATATTTCTCCTGGCAGTCTTGATTCCTACTTGTGCTTCATCCAGCCCAGCGTTTCTCATGATGTACTCTGCATATAAATTAAATACACAGGATGACAACAGACAGCCTTAATGTACTCCTTTTCCTATTTAGAACCAGTCTGTTGGTCCATGTCCAGTTCTAACTGTTGCTTCCTGACCTGCATACAGATTTCTCAAGAAGCAGGTCAGGTGGTCTGGTATTCCCATCTCTTTAAGAATTTTCCACAGTCTGTTGTGATCCACACAGTCAAAGGCTTAGACATAGTCAATAAAGCAGAAATAGATGTTTTTCTGGAACTCTCTTGCTTTTTTTTTCTGGAACTCTCTTGCCGACAGATGTTGGCAATTTGATCTGGTTCCTCTGCCTTTTCTAAATCCAGCTTGAACATCTGGAAGTTCACAGTTCATGTACTGTTGAAGCTTCGCTTGGAGAATTTTGAGCATTACTTTACTAGCATATGAGATGTTGGCTCTTTGGAAGCCAAATCCACAAGCAGCATCTTTTAATGTATACAGGTAGACTTCCTTAGGGAAATAGTAGGAGATGGAAATATCTGCACCCTGTGTGCTAAGCCCTGGGGAAATAACAAGATAAGAGCTGTTCCTAGTAATAGTGAACATAAGGTGTGTTGGCTGCCAGAACCAGGCAGTCAAGGGCTTTGTACCCTGGGTGACAGCTGCAGAGGCCATGGCACCAGATATTTACACAAGATTTTTTAGGGAAATACTGGTGACCTGTTGGGGGGTGGCATGAAGGTGGTGCTTTCCAACCTCAGGAGAGGTGTAGTCAGCCCCCAGATTGGTGTTAAATTAGAAGCCTGACCCTCAAACTGCAGATTTAAAAATAAGCATATAGCTCTCTTTCAGGGAGATGGGTTTCTAGTTCAGTCTGCTGCCTCTGTGCTGAGTTCACAGAGGAATAGGTGGGAGAATAACACTGTAATTCCTCAGGAACCCAGTTTTCTATTGCCTTGTCTTTTGAATGCAATCCCCACTGAATGTCAGAGTTAGGTGCTTTGGAGCCCATCCATTGGTTGCAAGACTTAAAATTTGAGATGCTTGATGTTGAATGGGTCCAAACCCTTTACTCTTCAAGGTGAAGTTGGAAGTTGTGAGTTCTCTTCCAATTGTATGTCACTGTTCTGAGGGTTGGGGTTTATGACAAGACTGTTTCTCAGCCTCTCCTAGCCATTTAAGTATGGGTGTTTTCTCATTTGTCTGATGTATATGAGTCACTCAGCTAGTTTCTGGATTTCTTCCAGAGGGAGTTATTCCCCATTTAGCTGTAGATTCTGTGCATCCATGGCAGGATGTTAGTTCAAGAGCTTCTTATGTTGCTTTCTTGAACCAGAACTTCAGAAAATCTATATTTTTAAAAGCCTCCCTAGATAATCATAATTTGTTGCCTAGGTTAAGATTCTTCATTCTAAATTCTGATCTAAAGAGCTGGGGTAGTTTTCCTAAGGTATTCATTGTTGTCTCTTGTTCCACAGGAGTCTTTTCAATGAACTAGAGAAAGGAAAGCACATCGTCCCATTTAGAAGTCCACGTTCCCATGGGCGGAATATTTTACAGATAGGTCTACAGATTTGGAATTAGGGTAACTGGACCTAGAGAAGTTGGGCATGAGACAAATAGCTGAGAAACGTCTCTCAACCTAGAAAAAATTAAGGACCAACCTGAGTTGCTGGATGTTTTCATTGGAACTGTTATTGAATCAGGTCCTGTTATCTGCCACTTATAAAATCAAACTCACAAATGATAGAAAAAGAAATTGCTTCTATCAGAATACTAACAATCTGGGGAGATAGTGGGCTCATTATCCCCCCAAAACCATCTCTAAATATTCTGCTTGGCCACAAAAACTTTTAAAGGGAAACAAGGACGTAATCTTAATTAATTATTGAGATAAACAGTCAGAGTCATCACCATCCCCCACTGTGTGCAGGCTTGTGTTCTCTTCATGGTCTTTCTTTAGATGCTATCTTGCTCGCTCAGTTTCTTCATGAACTTACTAAAGGGGAATCTAGGGAAGAGATATGGTCATCTGTTTATTATGTAGTCTTCATTTCTATTTCTTTTATTTATGAAATGAATAAATATAGTTTTTCTATTTTTATGAAATGAATAAATATAGTTTTTCTACTCATCAAATTAGAAAAACTATTGTGTGATGAAAAGATTTGAAAGGTGTGCTGGGGCTGGAGATGAGCAGAGCACGGAGGTACCTGTTTTAAGGTTAGTGACAAGGCAAAGGGTACCTCTTGCAGAGAGTTCTTTCCTGAAAAGAGCTTTATTCTACCAAAAGCTGCTTACAGAACTGAGGGAATAATAGAAGTTGGGGACTGCTTATTTTTGGCTAGTGAAAACAGACCATTAGTTGTTGAGGGACAAGTAGGTTAATAAGAGCAGCAAATCCATCACAAAGTCGTTGAATTTAAGAAAGGATGGGGTGCTGAGGTTTGATGGCCATACTACATATGAATAAATTTGGGCAGGTCAGCGCCTCTAGAGCTTGGAGTCTGAGGGCAGGTGAGTGCTCCACAGAGAATTGCCCAATCTGACACTGACACGTTTGATGCTCAGATGGCCTTGATTTCTTTACCTTAATCAGTCATGGGACAGAGTGCCATATCTGTGGATTGCAGTGGGCTTTTTGACTTGGAAGGTAGTTGACCACACATGAACTGGGATACCCTGATTTATGTCAGTTGTTCAAATCATTGTTTACATCTGTTGACTAAAAAAAGGTATGCAGCTTGAGAGTTGCGAGTTATGTTTTATTTGGGGCAAAAGAAGGACTGCAGCCTGGGAAGCAGCTATCAGGTAGCTCTGAGAGACTGCTCCAAAGCAGCTGTGGGGGAAATCCAATATATAAGGTTTTGGTGAAGGGGGATTTCAATACCATAAAGCACTCAATTTATAAAAGGTTTTTTGTTAGTCATGAGGATCTGATGTCACCATGAAGGAATTTAGTGCTTCTCTAGATATGAGGAGATGCAAGGATGGAGATCATAAAATCTGTTCCTAAAAGCATCCAATTATCTAAAGACCTGTCCCATCAGATTCCCTGGAACACAGAGTGCCTCACTCCACCCTGACCTCCCTCGGGGGTTGTTGAAGGGCCACAGCTATAGCAGGATGGGGTTCAGTTTCCATAGAGGCAGATGGCAAATACCTTTGTTGTTCAATAGTTGGCATTGCATTTGGTAAGTGCCAATTTGTAGTTGACATGGCCCCCTTGTGGTCATAAATCCAACCATACTTGGCGGGGGGGAGCCCATTTCATGACCATTTTGTCCCACATTGCTGGGAAGGCTCATTCCCAGTTCTGAAGAAGCTTTTTGTTGATAAGACACTCAATGTGCTTTACTGGACTAGGTCTTAATAGTCAAAGATCTCTGGACACCTGCCTTCTAGTTATGGTCCAGGAAACTGTTCCCTCTCATTGCATATTTTCATACCTAGAGTTACACTATTACAATCATTGATCATATATCAAGCTATACATTTGATCAACTGCTTCAAGTCTAGTTATCATTTTTGTCAGAGGCTCAGTCATATACTTGGTAATACAAAGAATAATAATCTTGTGAAACAAGCAAAATGCAAATGGTTTAGTTAATAACATTAGTGGAATTCAAAGTAAATATTTTAGCCATAAGCCTCCCACACCAAACCAGTTTTTTTTTTTTTTTGAAAGATTGTCAAGACTAGGGAATGGGTCACTTAAAGCAGAAATCTGATTTTTCATATGGTTCATCAAATGTGTTACGTTAAAGGATTTATCAGGTATGAAAATATAGCATTCACTTTGAATTATAGCACAGATATCTCCCTGAGATGCTGTAAGGTGTCAAGGGCCTGGACTAGGTAGCACTGCCTTTCTCATCATAGAGATCTCAGAACTCAATAGGCTAATAGCCCAGTTACTATCATTTAAAGCTTATGAAAGTTGTTAAGGCTTTGATATGGTCATTTACATCCTCTAACCCCGTTGAAGGTGAAGGTGAAGTCACTCAGTCGTGTCCGACTCTTTGCGATCCTGTGGACTGTAACCTACTAGGCTTCTCTGTCCACAGGATTCTCCAGGCAAGAATACTGGAGTGGATTGCCATTTCCTTCTCCAGGAGATCTTCCTGACCCAGGGCTCGAACCCGGGTCTCCCGCATTGGAGGCAGATGCTTTAACTTCTGAGCCACCAGGGAAGCCCGTTGAAGGCACACACAAAAATACACAAAAGCTGTTAAATGGTTCTACCAGTAGACTACACATTTTGACCCATTGGGATCATACCAATGGTAGATTGTTTGGGGTTACCTCTAATTTGTTAACATGTATGACCTTAAATTCATGGGAATCCCAGGCTACACCTTCATATCTATCCCTGTAGATGTGAAGGCCATAAATTAGTGCCACAAATCCACTGATTTCCATACCAATCACTCTCTTTAAGGATAATAATAGACATAGTTCATAAAGCACCCAGCATTATCTCATAATTACCAAGTTGATCATTTTTAATATGATTTAACCATTCCCAATATAAAGGAGCTTTTAAACTTAAATGACCATAGCCTGGTGTTAACCGTGTAGATACTCCTCATAACTGTGGGAGCTTTCCTTTTAACAGATGAGAGGCTAATTTCTTATTTAGGCTTAGCTCGTCACTCTGATTAAGTTTGAATGACCCTAAGAGAAAACTTAAATCTATGGCCAGCATTAAAGCAGGTATTATTATTAATTGGCCAGGTGAGAGGATCCCATCTACTAATATCATGAATAGATAAAAACTCACTTCTCATTTACATTTTTTTAGAAGTTTCTTCACTTGCGGTAATTTCCTTGCTGACAAAATGTAACAGATATAATAATATTTAACTTATATTAAACCTAGGTACAATGAAAATATTTTGCTTAATGTTAATTATTCTTAGACATGTCTATATTAATTAGATGAAATAAACATTAATATCAGGTATTTAATACTGAATATTTCCCAGTTCACGTGAACCTGAAATTCATTTAGGTTAATTTCTCTTATATTTAGAATTATTTGATTTATAAGTGCTTAATTTTTTTAAGGCCAATTTAATTAGAGCTTAGTTACAAACTAAGTTACAGACTGATCTCAGCAATTAGCACTATTATCCAAAAAAACAAAGACACACACTGAGATATACATATATCCAAACAGACACAAGAGATCCTATAGCTTTGTTTTCCAAACTTAGTTGTGAATACTATTTGTAAAAAATGGTTGGAATAAGATTTTAAAAGGCTTTGTTCCCCTTTTCTTTTCCTTTTGGTTTTAGGAATTAGAGATTGGCACTATGTTTCTCATACCAACCCTATGAGGGATGTAATAACAAAAACAGAAACAAAATTTAGTTCTAAGGCCATGTTTCCCAAACTCTCCCTACAAAGAAAGCAAAGTAATAAGGAGACTGACTCTGAAGACCCTGAGTTTAGATCCTGGTCCACCATTCACTTATTTGTATGACCTGGGCTGGTTCCTTAATCTCTGCATGCCTTACTTATCTTATATAGGAAGTGGGTTATAAGAGTATCTGCCTCACTGGATTAATGGAGAATTAAATAAATACATTGCTAGGCACTTAGAACAGGGCCAGTATATAGAAAATATTGTTTGAATGTCTGTGATTAATAACATCATTTCAGGGAAAATTGGATAAAAGAAGATTGATAGTTGACTATTATCTATAGTTTCTATAGGGAGAATGGAAGACAAGTCTGTTGATAATAATAGGAATCGGTAACATCATATTGCCATACAAATGGCAGTAGCATGGAGGAGTTAGGAGCCCAGAGGGTGAGCCAGAAAACCTGAGCTCAAATTTGACTGCCAGTTACAAACTGTATAACCTCAGACAATTTATTTACCTTCTTTGTACTTCAACTGCCATGTTAGTAAAATACTAATAATAACAGTAGCTACTGCATAAGGTTGTTATAAGGCTTAAATGAGTTAATCCATGTAAGTAAAGTAGTCAGATCAGGCCTTAGGCTCTAGTAAGTGCTACATACTAGCTACTAGGCCTCCCCGGGTAGCACTTCAGTTCAGTTCAGTCGCTCAGTCGTGTCCTACTATTTGCAACCCCATGAATCACAGCACACCAGGCCTCCCTGTTCATCACCATCTCTCGAGTTCACTCAGACTCACGTCCATCGAGTCCATGATGCCATCCAGCCATCTCATCCTCCGTCGTCCCCTTCTCCTCCTGCCCCCAATCCCTCCCAGCATCAGAGTCTTTTCCAATGAGTCAACTCTTCACATGAGGTGGCCAAAGTACTGGAGTTTCAGCTTTAGCATCATTCCTTCCAAAGAAATCCCAGGGTTGATCTCCTTGCAGTCCAAGGGC
>SJYX01016998.1:140775-174259 GCA_006410675.1 Oreotragus oreotragus
AGCTCAACTGGAATTCCATCACCTCCACTAGCTTTGTTCATAGTGATGCTTCCTCAGGCCCACTTGACTTTGCATTCCAGGATGGCTGGCTCTAGCTGAGTGATCACACCATTGTGATTATCTGGGTCATGAAGATCTTTTTTGTACAGTTCTTCTGTGTATTCTTGCCACCTCTTCTTAATATCTTCTGCTTCTGTTAGGTCCCTACCATTTCTGTCCTTTATTGAGCCCATCTTTGCATGAAATGTTCCTTTGGTATCTCTAATTTTCTTGAAGAGATCTCTAGTCTTTTTGATTCTGTTGTTTTCCTCTATTTCTTTGCATTGATCACTAGTGAGGCTTTCTTGTCTCTCCTTGCTATTCTTTGGAACTCTGCATTCCATTGGGTATATCTTTCCTTTTCTCCTTTGCTTTTCACTTCCTTAATTTTTACAGCTAGTTGTAAGGCCTCCTCAGACAGCCATTTTGCTTTTTTGCATTTCTTTTTCTTGGGGATGGTCTCCTGTACAATAACAAATGTTACAAATTCATATGGGAAAGGATTTAACTTTAATAATTAATGATAGTTGACCATTTACAATAAACTGTTGGTAAGACTTTGCAAAAAACAAACTTGGCAAAAGCCTCTTCCACTATATAATATTCAATCAGTTTCTCTCTTGGCCAAAGTATCAGGAAACCAAGGTGGACATGGAAATGACACATTTGACTATTATTGCTAATTAGTGACCGACGAAATATCTGCTTCCTCGCCCTATGACATGGGCCTGTGCTGGTGTTGAGACCAAGTAGGGGAAGCCTCTACTAGGGCATCCAACCATGGTTCCACTGAATAGGAGCTGAGCCAGCTGCCCAGGTGTTTGGGGGAAGCTGGCAAATGCCATTGGATACACAGGCAAAAAATAAATAAATAAAAGGAGGTTGGCTGATGATGGCTCTTGATTACTAAGGAAAAAGTATACTTGATACACACTGGGGGCAAGGACTATTGTTTTGATTTTCCTGTGGTGCCCTTTAAGGCAGTATCAGTTCAGTTCAGTCGCACAGTTGTGTCCAACTCTTTATGACCCCATGAATCGCAGCGCACCAGGCCTCCCTGTCCATCACCAACTCCCAGAGTTCACCTAAACTCATGTGCATTGAGTCGGTGATGCCATCCAGCCATCTCATCCTCTGTCGTCCCCTTCTCCTCCTGCCCCCAATCCCTTGCAGCATCAGGGTCTTTTCCAATGAGTCAACTTTTCGCATGCGGTGGCCAAAGTACTGGAGTTTCAGCCTCAGCATCAGTCCTTCCAATGAACACCCAGGACTGGTCTCCTTTAGGATGGACTGGTTGGATATCCCTGCAGTCCAAGGGATTCTCAAGAGTCTTCTCCAGCACCACAGTTCTAGCTCTGTGTGAAAGTTATTGAAAGTGTGCAGCAGGCTCACACAGGCAGGACTATCCAGGGCTCAGCAGTTTAGGAAGCATAGGAGGTAGCCTACTGAGGGAAGAACCCCAGCTTCCTGAGGTTGGGAGTCTAATTATCAGCCATAGCCTTATGAACCCATGTAGAAATGAGGATTATGCTGTCTACCTGTATTTCCTTTCTTACTGTGTCTTTTAAATACATATGCATTTAAAATTTTCTATTTTTTTCCTCCTGTTATTTTCATATAGAGTGTATTAGTTTATGGTTTAGTTCAGTGGATTCAGAACCCAGATATACTTGACAGGATTAGAGGGAAAAGGTGTAAGGCCTGTAGATCCTGACTTTAAACTGGGTGCAGTAATTGACAAGACTTAGTATTCTCTGCTTTTGAGGAGAGGGTGAGCATGCTTTTCTTTGTAGAATAGGGAATTGCTTTATGTGATGTCATTATTTGGGTGTTAATGGTGGCAGCATAATTATAATTTGCAGGAGTGAGTGTGGAAGAGAAAATGAACCATAGTGGACATATGTCATGTTTTTGTCAACCCAGCTTAAAGACCATCATGCCTATTTTAGGTTTTCCCATAGTCTGAATCTAGCTGTCCAAGGAAGGAGTTTCTGATTCCTTTACCTGTTATTTGCAGGTGCCTTAGAATCTGATATTACGTTAGCCCGAATGAGACCAAGAATTCATTTGAGAACAGAGTGATATGAAGAAGTAGTCACCATCTAGAATCCATGCTTTGGAAGCAGTGGTTACAACTGGATTCTGCTTTGGGGAGACAGCAACAGCTTGAGCCTAAGGCATCTAGTGCACAGTGTCATCTGTGCAGAGTGCCTTTGTGTTGTGTGTGTGCATGTGTGTGTGTGGCCACAGGGAACACGGCATCTTAAGAAGCTGTCCTCTGGTGTGTTCTGTGTGTTGTTTCCAGTTGGGTAACCTCTAAGTCTGATTTTTTAGCTCTTGCAGAGATTCAACAGGCTACCTAATGTCAACTAATAAATTTGTTTTTAAAAACTAAGTAGAGTGGATTATGCTGTTTGCAACAAATAATAAGACAAGCAGATTAAATAGATGGGTTGATGTGTTTCATTCACAAAGCTCTGTTGAACAGACCTTAGTAAAGAAGCTATATTTTGGATAAAATGTGAGGTATTGCTAAATTGGTAAATTGCTAAATGCCTTGTATACCTTTCAGGCCTCCTATCCCTTTCTATGCTCCTTTGTTGAATAATCCTTTCATTCAATAAATATTTACTGAGATCCAAACACGTGCCCATCACTGTAATAGGTGCTATACCTACAAAAAGTGTTACTTGCTCAGTCGTGTCTGACTCTCTGCAACCCCATGAACTATAGCTTGCCAGGCTTCTCTGTCCATGAAATTCTCCCAGCAAGAATACTGGACTGGGTTGCCATTCCCTTCTCCAGGGGATCTTGCCAACCCAGGGACTGAACCCGGGTCTGTCTATTGTGGGCATATTCTTTACCATCTGACTGCAGCAGTGCCCAGTACAAGGTCTCTGTCTTCATATAGTTTACAGTCAAATGGAGGAGGAAGGCAATTAATAAGTAAGACATGAAATAATGAAGCTAACATAAAATGTGGTAAGTGCGTTAAAGAAAATTGAGTGATGTCATAGAATTTCACCTGGAAGGGACATCTACTATGGAAGGATGGTCAGAGAAAGCAGCTAGTTGACATTTAAAATTAAACTTGCTTTTTACATTAATAAATAAATCTCTCGTTCCCATTCACACCAAGTGAGTCATTACTATGAGAATGCCAATTCATAATCAAATCCTGGCCCAATTTGCTTTAAAAATGAAGTATCATTGATAGAGTGTGTAAGTCCCCCAGAGGCAGTCTTTGGTGGCAATAAGCATAACCACCAGGCATTTAGAACTAGGTAGAGAGCCCTGTGTTTCAAAATGACAGTTTTTGCAGCTATTGCTTTCAAGTAAATTGACATAAATGCTTGATCCAGTTGAAATGACTATGGCTTTTGTTGTAAGTCCCCAAATATATGCAGATCCCCAAATATATAGGATAAAACTCTATTCCAGGAGTATGACTGCCTGGGACACTGACAACTATATACTAAGCACTGTGCTGAAAGTTGGGAAAATAAGACAAGTCTTGACTTCATGTAATAACCACTGTCAGAGTTTTTAAGATCTAAGTACTCCCGCCATAGTAAATATCAAGCTTCCAACATGACCTTACAGTGACCTTACATGACCCTGTTATGTAGCATATCCATCATATCGAGAGAAAAAATGTAAGTACCCTCTGGAGCAGAGAGAATGGTGAAATCTCATAAAATAATCAGAGAGTGATGAGTTTTTGTTATTTATGATTATTACTTTAACAAAATCTAATTGTGAGATATATACATACACACATATATGTATATAATTTGATTTTTGATTAATGATTATGTTTAACAAGTGAGTCACAAAATTCACAAGAAGCTCTTGTGCCAGTGCTTCTCATCTCAGCACCTGGTGCTCAGTGATTCTCACACAACAGCTGGAGAGATCTTTGAAAAGTGTAAATCAGAAAACTTGCTCCCTCCCACCATGCTTAAACTGATCAGAAAACTTGCCCCTTCCCACCATGCTTATACTAATATTCAGACTCCTATCATAACCTTCAAGGCCCTTCAAAGTCTAGCTCTTTCCATCTCTCAAATCACAGCTTCCTACATTCCTCTTCTTGCTCTGTCCTCTCCAGCCACATTGACCTTCCCACCATGGCCTCAGACCCACTGAGGATGTTTCTTTCTCAGGAACTTGTCACCTGGTACTCCCCGGGCCAGGAAGCCTTTTCCTTCAGAGGTCCTCACTTCCTTCAAGCAAATCTCTTTCCTGGCGACTCTGTCAGAGTCCACCTTCCCCTCCCTTGGCTCGCTCTATCCCATCTCCTGCTTTGTTTTCCTCACTGGGCAGTCACTGTAGGGAATTTCTCCCTTGCTTGTTGTTGTCCTGTTACCTTAAAACTGGGTTTGCCTCTTGTTAACTGTCTAGCCAAAAAACACCACCAAGCCAACGATTGGCAGAAAGGAGGATTTACTACTTGTGACAAGAAAGGAGTACGTTAAGGATCTTTCCTAAAACAGTGTCTCCTTCAGCAGCAAAATTGGGGGAAGTTTTAAGCTGAGAATACGTGCCTATAGAGCCCAAGCTTTAGTTGATTGAACTCACCAGGTTCAGAAAAGGTCAACATCATCATCCCTTAGGCGCCAGTTGATCTGGTGGTTGAGGCTTCAGGCTAATCTTTACCAGTGAAACAGAATTGAGAGTCTTTACAACTGCTAAGTTATTTTTGCTATTGTTACTTCTCCTGCCTGATAAGTCATTGTTCTCTGCCTTCTTTGGTTCCCTTAAGATCATTTCTTACTGAGACCCGTTCAAGGACAAACACTGTGGCCAGGAGTAGATCACAAAATGGCTTGGGCCAAAAATGGCTTCTCCTATGTTAAGAAAGTCATGCCTGGTTTTCTCTCTCTGGAGATTCCTACCCTATCTGCTCACAGCCCCACTGGAATATAAGTCATGTGAGGGCAGGACTTTTTCTCTCTATTTCTGTGGTTGTTCCCCCAGGGGGCCCGGAATAGCGCTTCGTCAGCACAGCAGCACACCTCCAGATTCACGACTCCAGTGTGTGCCATTCTCAAGGTATTCCCTATGGAAGGTGTCCGTCTGTGGAATGCATTCATTCTAGAGTACGTCAGTATTAAATGCACCTTCCATGAATGTGTGTTCTCTGCCAGGCTGTGCACTTGACTTGTATTTTGAGCTCTAACATTTCAAAAAGTCTATCAGAGCCTTCATGCCTCCCTAGGTTGGAAAGGATGAGAAATCTTCAAGATCAGAAATCATAGATTGAGAATAATTGTCTGTCTTAAAAGAGTCTTCTTACTCCTAGGCATGTTTTCATGACAATTGCCTTATAAAACTTTGAACCTGGCATTTCTGACTCTGCCTGACTCCTAAAATTTGACTTGACACTGTCTGGAGCTCTCCCCAGTTCTAGCTATGGACTTTTTGACTTTTGACTTAGAGTACTTTGCTTGCTCTTTTTTCTCATCCCTATCGTATACCACACCCCGACACCCCAATTCCAGCTCACAGGTTTCTCTTTTGTGTGCCTTTGGTGGCTACTTTTGGTGTCTGGTTTTAGCTTGCTGTTTTCTGGGCTTTGTTTCTCATTCTATTCATAGTGGTCACTGGTTGACTTCAGTGTTCCTTCTAGAAACTGCACCCCACTTTGTTCCAACCAACTCCTGCTCCTACTTTCTAGATCTCTGGGTAGGGATTTCCTTATACCCTGCTCACTTCTGCCCTCTCCTGGGGCAGCAGTGATGTCATTTGAGTGAACTTGACCATAGGTTTTGATCGGTTGTACCACTGATATAAATATTGATTCAAGGCTTCCATGGAGGCACCACGCTATCTGTAATGGGCAGCATTTATGCCGTTTCTGGCTTTGGGCAGCTTGATGGAGAACACGGAGGACACACAGGAGGGCACAGAAGTCAGTGCCCTCCAAGAGCCACGGAAGACAACTCACTGGAATGCTGGAAGGCAATGTTAGAACGCCTTCTTAGAATTCTGTTTCATGCTTTGAATTTCTATATTTGTGCGTGATTCAAGCATCTTTACTGACAAGGGCAAATTTAGAGATCATGGTTCTAGTGAACAATCCAACGTGCATTTCAGAACTATTAGTGACTGTCACACATTTGTTAAGTAAAATAAATCCATTCACTCTATTCCCCTTAACTGAATCATTTTTATTGCCACTGCCTGAGCAGTCATCACATTCTTCTTTCCTCTCCAGTTGTGGAATTCTAACTAGACACAGGGTCGATAAAAGTAGAACCCAGCCTGTGTGTATGCTCGGACTTTTTGCTACCCCATGGACTGTAGCCCACCAGGCTCTTCCGTCCATGGGATTCTCCAAGCGAGAATACTAGAATGGGTTGCCATTTCCCAACCCAGGGATCAAACCCAAGTGTTTTGTGTCTCCTACATTGGCAAGCAGATTCTTTACCACTGCGCCACGTGGGAAGCCCATACCCAGGCTGTGTAGTGAGGGTTACTCTATATCACATTGCAGAGATGCTCTTTCCAGAGATATATTCTTTATGAAATGATTACCCTATTTGAAAAGTGAGCTTCTGCAAATGTTAAAATCTTTCTAATCATTCCAAGTGAAATGATATGCCATATTATGGAGTCAGCTAAAATGAACTTCCTTTACTATGTGTTTTTAACTTACTGAAAATCACTTAACATGTATTAGATTCTTGTTATTTTTCTTTTGTGCTGAATTGTTGTTGGTCAACTTGATATCATTTCTATCTCTTGGTGAGTTGGGGGCAGTGGAGAGGGATTGAGTTAGATTTTGCCAAGGAGCAGCTAGGAGGAGAAATAATAGGAAAAACCCTACTTCATTGGTAATAGAAGGGAGTCAGTTGGCAGGCTTCAGGTTGTGGCAGATTCCGTATGCTGTAGTTGGCTTCCTGCTATTCCTGAGATTCTTGCAGTTCCTAACATTTCTGCTCTCCTGGATTTCCTGAACACCAGCTGGACTTTTTTGCTCGATCATGACTCTTCCTGTTGTTGTTATTCATTCACTCAGTCCGTCATGTCCAACTCTTTGTGACCCCATGGACTGTAGCCTGCCAGGCTCCTCTGTCCATGGGATTTTCCAAGCAAGAATACTGGAGTAGGTTGCCATTTCCCTCCTCTAAGGAATCTTCCCAACCCGGGGATCAAACCTGCATCTTCTACATTGCCAGGCAGATTCTTTACTGCTGAGCCATCTTTCTACCCTTCCAAATATTGTGTAGGCTTCTGATTCCCTAGATGAAATCCCTTCCTACCCAAAATGTCTCTAGTAGTTTCTGCTTTCTTAACTGAACTCTGATCCATGGACTATTTAGTTCTAAAAATGTCTCCAAGAGGATAAGGGGAGATCTTAGTAAGTGAAGCTTCCCTGGTGGCTCAGATGGTAGAGTCTGCCTGCAATGTGGGAGACTCAGTTTCGATCCCTGGGTCAGGAAGATTCCCTAGAGAAGGAAATGGCAACCCACTCCAGTATTCTTACCTGGAAAATCCCATGGATAGAGGAGTCTGGCAGGCTACAGTCCATGGGTTGCAAAGAGTCAGACACGACTAAGTGACTAACGCTAGTAAGTGAAGAGACTCACCATGTTCCATGGATGAAACCACTGAGCATTTGAAGACATCAATTAACTCCCTAATTAGTCTATAATTTCTTTTGAAATTCTAGTCAAAATTCCAGTAGGTTTTGTTTTGAGTTTTGTTTTGTTTTTGTAACAAAAGTGTGTGTGTGTGTGTGTGTGTGTAGATAGATTGATATACAAATGTGTTTCTCAGATCTCTATTGTATTATTTCAGTCTACTTGTAAGTACCACTTTCTTTTTTTACTATGACTTTCTAAAAGATTTTAAAATCTGGCATCATCAATTCTCATTCTTAAGTTTTCCTTTACAGCATTGCTTCTGCCAATTGTGGACCTTTATTCCTTCTTATATATTTTAGGTGACTTATTAGGTCCCCTTCGTTCTCCTCCATTCCCTCCCAAACACTCTCATTATAAATTTGGCAAAGGACAGTAGAGGCTTTCCAAAATAGTAGGGGCAGGATGGGGTTTCACATCACACAGAAACAATCTTCAGTGGATTAAAGACCTAAATATGACAGAGGAAAATGATAAAGCTGTAGTGGAAGGAAGGATAGGAGGATATTTGCAACTTTCTAGTAGGGAGGTTTTCTTTTAAAACACCGAAAAGCACAGAATTTTACTACATCAGATTTAAGTTTTAGGAAGGTCATCAAAGAGGTAGCAGGGAAGTGACAAGTGATAAGCTGGGAGATGGGATTTGTGTGAGCAGTATCTCAAGCTGCCAAAGGATTTCCAGCCAAGGAATGCCTAAAAGAGCAAGGAAAGCATCAGAAAAATGGACAAAGCTTATAAATAAGCTGATCTCAGACAGGGAAACTCAAATGCCCAACAAGAATACAAAGAATTGCTCCATTTCCATCAGCCATCAGAGAAAAGCAGATTAGAGCAGGAAATCACCACTTTGGACTCATGAAAGGGGCAGATATTAGAAATGGATAGAAGCATTGCTGAGTTTTGGGGGAAAGGCACCCCTTAAGCATTTCTGGCATTTACCTAACGCACAGTCACGTGCCCTCCACAGTGAAACCAAATAAACCAAAACTTCGGAGTTTGGAGCAGAGGAGGGTTTATTTCGGGCCTGAGCAAGAAGAATAGATGGCTCATGCTTAAAAACAAAATCCCCAAACTCCCTGAAGGATTTCAGCAAAGCACTTTTTTTTTCCTGCTGAGGCTAATTTATACTAAGCCCGGGTTCCTCTTTTTAAATTTTATTTAGTTTACTTTTTAATTGGAGGAAAATTGCTTGACAGTGTTGTGTTGGTTTCTGCCATACAGCAGAACTCAAATCAGCCATAAGTTTACATATATCCCCTCCCTCTTGAGCCTCCCACTCCTCCCCGCCGCATCACACCCCCCTCTAGGTCATGAAAGCATTTTTAAAAGCAAGGTTAAGGGAAGGGCATTTAAGGGTATGTGATCAGCTCGTGCACAATTCTCTGACTGGTTAATAATGACCACTCCTTGGGCACTGGTAGGTCTGGGGGCTATGTGTTCATGATCATCAAGTAGTTAATTTCTAACATTTGGTAGTGGTTTTTGCATCTGAAAAATTAAGGAAATATGCATGAGACACTATTATCTGGGTATTTCAGAGAGGATGTGGGGGAAGGGTCTGTCCTGGGAAAGCCTCATAGGGCCCTGCTAGGTTATACAGGTAAGGCATCAGTCGTGGGGAGCTTTCTGATTGAACCTCTCCCAGATCCCCCAAGAAGACTATGTGAGAATGTTCATTACAGTGTGTTTGTGTTTTCTGGGGGTTAGAAGCAACTCAAGGCCTCACTATAAAACTAGAAAATAAATAAACTGTACCAGATATGTCCTGTGGAATATTAAGCTGTAGGTAAAAGCAGTGAGATAAATGCATATACAGAACATGAGTAAAATTTAAAACTCATTCTAGCAAGTAGAAAATATGGGAAACAGAATAAGACTTAACATGACACCATGTTAGAATTAGGCTGATATTTTTTTAGATATGGACATTTTAAATACAGAATTTGAGTGATCTCTCATGGCCTGCTTTTCTCAAAAGATTGAGAGTATATTTTATTGCTGGGTCTTAGACTTGAAGTGTGCCACTAGCTCTTGGCCTGATAATAAAAGAGAATAGGACATTAGTAATAAACAACTGTGACCTGCGCTTCCCCCACCCCTAGACTGAAACATTTAGGCCTGAAAAAGTGACGTTCCCAGTTCTGTAAAGACACAGAATTGGAAACTATCATGTTGCTTTCACACTGGTGTAATTGGCTGAGTTCCTGAAAGTTACCAGAAATGATGTGAGGTTAAAGATAGTTGAAGGAGATTTTTTCATTTTTGCTGAGTTGTTAATCCTCCAGTTCAGGGGCTGACAAACCATGGTCTACAGGCCAACTCTAGCCTGCTGCCTGGGTTTATATGAGGGGGAGCCGGGAATTTATTCTTAACAGTTGTTAAATAACATCCTCGATTTTGCCTCTTGGTCTGCAGAGCCTAAACTATTGATCTGACCCTTTACAGAAAGTGTTTACCAAGCCTTGCTGTAGTTCACTGATTCACTGGGTAAGTATTTAATGAGAACTATTGTGTACCAACCATCATTCTAGACAAGAATAAAGCAGCAAAAAAGAAAGGCAAAACTTCTTTTTTCATGTGCTTAAATTCTAGTAGAGAGATAATACAGGTGAAAAATACTGCTTGTCAGATGAGAAAGAAAGCAGAGGCAGGGGAACAAGGAAGGCTGGAATGAAGTGATTTCAAAAAAGCATGGCTATTATTTAGAAAAAATTGCCATATGTAATTCTGACTAAATGTTTTATATTATCTGTGGATGTAACATAAGCAGTTTGTTTTCAGAGTTTCTGGTTGATATTTTCCCTTTTTCATTTCTGAGATGCCACTAAAATTTATGAGTGCATAGTCACCCTCTGGCCTGGCCTTTGCAGCATCCTCTTCTTATTACAAAACCTCTGTATCAGCTATTTCCTTTTTTTTAATTTACCTACAGATAAACATCAATGCTTGTCAATTTCTTACTCATCATGAAACTGCTTTTTTTTAAAATTATTTTTAATCGAAGGATAATTGATTTACAATATTGTATTGGTTTCTGCCATATATCTACATGAATCAGCCATAGGTATACATACATCCCTTCCCNTGACCTTTGCCACGGACAGGATTCCTCACGCTGGCTCCCGGCACCACTGAGCTCTGGAAAGAGAACTTGTACATCTTTGGAAGGCCATTATTCCGTTACTATAAGAATGTTTAAAAATCCAAGTGCCCAGATCGGACCCCAGACCATTAAGTCAGAATGTCCGAGGAGGGAAGCCAGGCATCTGTTACTACCAAAGAATGCACAGGTAGTGCTCTTGCACAGCAAAGTTTGGGAACCCTTTTTCAGACGATTGCTAGCAGCAGGGGAAACAACCAGTTCCTCTGACAATCTTTCAACAAAACTCACTGTGATGTCTTCCTGATGAGCCCCTCTGTTCAATTATTTACATGCAGCTCATGTATATTTAGCTCCTGTTACATACCAGTACCAGGGCTTCCCTGGTGGCTCAGCGGTAAAGAATCCACCTGCTGATGCAGGAGAAGCTGGTTCGATCCCTGGGTCCAGAAGATCACCTAGAGAAGGAAATGGCAACCAGTATTCTTACCAGGGAAATCACATGGACAGAGGAGCCTGACAGGCTACAGTCCATGGGGCAGCAAAGACTTGCTTGACTTAGAGGCTGGACAACCCCATACCTGTACCATGCTGATCTCTTACATCTCATTTCATTTAACTTCATCAACATGAAGTGGGTCCTCTTATTTTCTTAATTATTATTGCACATTTGCAGAACATCTATAATGTAACAAAAATGAATGCAGCATAATGGAAATATTATTGGGAGTTCAGTTCAATTAGTTGCTCAGTCATGTCTGACTCTTTGCGACCCCATGAATCGCAGCACGCCAGGCCTCCCTATCCATCACCATCTCCTGGAGCTCACCCAGACTCACATCCATCAAGTCTGTGATGCCATCCAGCCATCTCATCCTCGGTCGTCCCCTTCTCCTCCTGCCCCCAATCCCTCCCAGCATCAGAGTCTTTTCCAATGAGTCAACTCTTCACATGAGGTGGCCAAAGTACTGGAGTTTCAGCTTTAGCATCATTCCTTCCAAAGAAATCCCAGGGTTGATCTCCTTCAGAATGGACTGGTTGGATCTCCTTGCAGTCCAGGGGACTCTCAAGAGTCTTCTCCAACACCACAGTTCAAAATCATCGATTCTTCGGTGCTCAGCCTTCTTCACAGTCCAACTCTCACATCCATATGTGACCACTGGAAAAACCATAGCCTTGACTAGGCGGACCTTTGTTGGCAAAGTAATGTCTCTGCTTTTGAATATGCTATCTAGGTTGGTCATAACTTTTAGCCATTTCCTTCTCCAGGGGATCTCCTCAACCCAGGGATCAAACTCAGGTCTCCTGTATTGTAGACCAATTCTTTACCAGCTGAGCCACCAGGGAAGCCCAATTGTTTTTCCTTTTCCGACTTACTTCACTCTGTAGAATAGGCTCTAGGTTTATCCAGCTCATTAGAACTGACTCAAATGCATTTTTTATGGCTGAGTAATATTCCATTGTATATATGTACCACTGGTTCTTTATCCATTCATCTGTCGATGGGCATCTACATTGCTTCCATGTCCTAGCTATTGTAAATAGTGCTGCAGTGAACACTGGGGTTCATGTGTCTTTTTCGATTTTGGTTTCCTCATTGTATATGCCTAGTAGTGGGATTGCACAGCCACATGGTAGTATTATTCCTAGTTTTCTAAGGAATCTCTACATTGTCTCCCATAGTGGCTGCATCAACTTACAGTCCCACCACCATTGCAAGAGGGTTCACTCTTCTCCACATCCTCTCCAGCATTTATTATTTGTGGATTTTTTGATGGTGGCCAATTCTGACCAGTGTGAGAATATATCTCGTTGTAGTTTTGATTTGCATTTCTCTAATAATAATCAGTGTTGAGCATCTTTTCATGTGTTTGTTAGCCATCTGAATGTCTTCTTTGGAGAAATGTCTGTTTAGGTCTTTTTCCCACTTTGTGATTGCATTGTTTGTTTTTCTGGTATTGTGCTGTATGAGCTGCTTGTGTATTTTGGAAATTAATCCTTTGTCAGTTGTTTCATTTGCTATTGTTTACCATTCTGAGGATTGTCTTTTCACCTTGTTTATAGTTTCTTTTGCTGTGTAAAAGCTTTTTAGTTTAATCAGGTCCCACTTGCTTAGTTTTGGTTTTACTTCCATTACTCTGGGAGGTGGGTCATAGAGAATCTTGCTGTGATTTATGTTATAAGGTGTTCTGCCTAAGTTTTCCTCTAAGAATTTTATAGTTTCTAGTCTTACATTTAGGTCTTTAATCCATTTTGAGTTTAACTTTGGGTATGGTGTTATGAAATGTTATAATTTCATTCTTTTACACATAGCTGTCCAGTTCTCCCAGCACCACTTATTAAAGAGACTGTCTTTTCTCCATTGTATATTCTTGCCTCCTTTGTCAAAAATAAGGTACCCATAGGTGTATAGGCTTATCTCTGGGCTTTTTGTCTTGGTGGAACTGCTTTTGATGAACTTTTCCTACTCTTATCTGCTGCTGCTGCTGCTGCTGCTGCTAAGTTGCTTCAGTCGTGTCCGACCCTGTGCGACCCATAGACGGCAGCCCACCAGGCTCCCCCGTCCCTGGGATTCTCCAGGCAAGAACACTGCAGTGGGTTGCCATTTCCTTCTCCAATGCATGAAAGTGAAGTTGCTCAGTTGTGTTCAACTCTTAGCGACCCAATGGACTGCAGCCTACCAGGCTCCCCCGTCCGTGGGATTTTCCAGGCAAGAGTACTGGAGTGGGGTGCCATTGCCTTCTCCATACTCTTATATACTTCCCTTCAAATATCTTAAAGATTATATTGCACAGACAAAATATAGCAGGGAAGCTGAATAGCACACACAAAAATATAACAAAAACTATAAATATTTTTGAAGATGCTTAATAAAATAGGCATTCAAATATATCCTTTGAATAGACAAATTAGTGGAGCTTGAAAGCATGTTCAAGAGTCTGTGATCCACATAATAATTCTCCATATTTGGGGAAATCTCAGTCATTTTTCAGTGAGAAGGGATGGTTTGGGATCCAAATGGGGGGCAGGTTAGAGTGGGGACACCAGGCTTAGGTTGGGATGGCATGGTTGGCAAGGAACCAGGTATAAGGCATGAGAATGACCGTGCTTCTAGCCAAACTGTCAGATTGTACTTATCTTGAATCACTCTGAGCTCTTGGTAGCATAATTCCCATAAGAATCAGGAAAAGACACCTTTATCTCTAAAGCAAATCACCACTGAAGGACAGAATACAAGGAACTTCAGGTGAATTGTCCGTCACCCTGGGCAGGAGAACACACATTCTGGCAAGCAAGTCAACATTCTTATTAAATAAAAATAAATTTATTAACACTTATAATTACTTTGGAAGGGTTTTTCCTTCTTTTCCAAATGAAAAAACAAGGAATCAAAGTGTATACTTTCACCTGCGACCATCAGCTAAATGTATCTTTCAGCTTTTCTCTGTGGCTTCCTCCACAAACTATTCCAGGGCTCTATGGAAATTTATAAATTCTGATGTTGCTGATTAAAAGTAGTTTTACAAAAGCCTTCTTGATAAAAATGTGAAGGCTATGGAGTAAAGAGTTGTTCTGAATTGTCAAAATATGTCAGCATAATTGCTGTAATACTAAGCTTTGAACTGTAAGCTAGTGGGTCAGCTCCCACCACATTAATGGATTCTTTCTTTTTCCCATGGATTTTTTTTTTAAAAACATTAAATTGTCATGGTGACAGAGCTCCAGCAATGCCAAATGTAGTCTTCATGGCTGGAAAAAATATAAACTACATGCTATAAAACAAACCACAGAAACCTTTTAACTCCGCCTACCCAGAATTGACATTCAGATAGAATGGATCAGTCAACTTGCAGAATATATATCCTTATAGAGTTGGCTACAATGAATATAGGACTATTAACACCTTTTTTTTTTTCCCTATAAGGTCAAGAGCAAGGAGATAGAGTTAAGCAAAAAGGTCTTTGTGGTTTATAATTCTATAAAGGAAATAAGAACTAGCATGAAAATGAACTTAAATATAAATGATGATAAAAGTCTCCTTTCTGACCTGCTCTCCAGACTCAAGAGTCATCTGGTAGGCATGCTTTTCCTAGTTCTTATGCATCCCCCTTTCCGACTGCTTGTAGAACTATTCCTGGCTATTTACAGTTGCTTTATCAGAGAAAAATGATCAAAGTAGGTTGGAACTGAAAGGACTTCTAAGATCTGAAAACAGAACTTCATTTTACCCATGAGAAAGAAATTACGCTCATCAGGTCTGAATGGTTATCTTTGCCCACACAGGTAGCTAGTGGCATTCACATGAGTAATAGATATCACTTGTTACGACTCATATTTTAAGTACTTTAAATACATTAGGTAACTTAATCCTCCCAACAATCTGATGAAACATTAAAATCTTGATCATTTCATAGATAAGAATTTGTGTTACTTGTTTCAGGTAAAAGCCAGGAAGTAGCCAAGCAATGACTCACACACAGGCAACTGTGATAGAGAAACTCATGGGTTTTTTGAAGTGGATAAATTCATGTTGCATTCCTTGCATCAGCACTTAACCGCTGTGAGATTTGGGGCAGTTTACTAAATCTCTCTAAGCCTCAGTCCCCTCATTTGTAAAAGAAGGAACTGTAGTAAAAATTAAATGAGGTTATCTGTGTCTTAGCATAGTGTCTGGCACTTAGCATATGCTTGGTAAACAGCAATGATGATTAGTATCATTTTTATGTCTCAGTCCTCTGTAGTCTAAGATTTCCCACTAAACTATAAATCAGATTTCTTCCAAACACTTTTATTTTTTAATAATTTTTATTGAGGTATAGCTGCTTTGCTAATAGAGTTATGCCAAGAAAATGCACTGGTCATAGCAAACACCCACTTCCAGCAACACAAGAGACGACCCTACACATGGACATCACCAGATGGTCAACACCAAAATCAGATTGATTGTATTCTATGCAGCCAAAGATGGAGAAGATCTATACAGTCAACAAAAACAAGACCAGGAGCTAACTGTGGCTCAGATCATGAACTCCTTATTACCAAATTCAGACTTAAATTGAAGAAAATAGGGAAAACCGCTAGACCATTCAGGTATGACCTAAATCAAATCCCNATGGCAGAAAGTGAGGAGGAGCTAAAAAGCCTCTTGATGAAAGTGAAGGAGGAGAGTGAAAAAGTTGGCTTAAAGCTCAACATTCAGAAAACGAAGATCATGGCATCCGGTCCCATCACTTCATGGGAAATAGATGGGGAAACAGTGGAAACAGTGTCAGACTTTATTTTTTGGGGCTCCAAAATCACTGCAGATGGTGACTGCAGCCATGAAATTAAAAGACGCTTACTCCTTGGAAGAAAAGTTATGACCAACCTGGATAGTATATTCAAAAGCAGAGACATTACTTTGCCGACTAAGGTCCGCCTAGTCAAGGCTATGGTTTTTCCTGTGGTCATGTATGGATGTGAAAGTTGGACTGTGAAGAAAGCTGAGCGCCGAAGCATCAATGCTTTTTAACTGTGGTGTTGGAGAAGACTCTTGAGAGTCCCTTGGACTGCAAGGAGATCCAACCAGTCTGAAGGAGATCAACCCTGGGATTTCTTTGGAAGGAATGATGCTAAAGCTGAAACTCCAATACTTTGGCCACCTCATGTGAAGAGTTGACTCATTGGAGAAGACTCTGATGCTGAGAGTGATTGGGGGCAGGAGGAAAAGGGGACGACAGAGGATGAGATGGCTGGATGGCATCACGGACTTGATGGACGTGAGTCTGAGTGAACTCCGGGAGATGGTGATGGACAGGGAGGCCTGGCGTGCTGTGATTCATGGGGTCACAAAGAGTCAGACACGACTGAGCGACCAAAGTGAAATGAGATAGCTGCTTTGCAGTATTGTGTTAGTTTCTTGTTCTTGTTCATTTATTATGTCCAACTCTGTGATCCTCTGGACTGCAGCACACCAGGCTTCCCTGTGCTTTGCTATCTCCTGGAGTTTGCTCAAGGAGTTGGTAATTCTATCTTACCATCTCATCCTCTGCTGCCCTCTTCTTTGCCTTCCGTCCTTCCCAGCATCACGGCCTTTTCCAATGATTTGGCTCTTTGCACCAAGTGGCCAAAATATTGGAGCTGCAGCATCAGCATCAGTCCTGGCAATGAATATTCAGGACTGATTTCCTTTATTTCCTTCAGGACTGGTTTGATCTCCTTGCAGTCCAAGGGACTCTCAAGAGTCTTCTCCAACACCACAGTTCAAAAGCATCAATTCTTCGGCGCTCAGCTTTCTTTATAGTCCAGTTCTTGCATCCATACATGACCACTGGAAAAACCGTTGCCTTGACTAGATGGACCTTTATTGGCAAAGTAATGTCTCTGTTTCCTAATATGCTGTCTAGGTTGGTCATAACTTTCCTTCCAAAGAGTAAGCGTCTTTTAATTTCATGGCTGCAGTCACCATCTGCAGTGATTTTGTTATGCTGCCTAAATAGCCAGTAAATCTGTCTCTGCCACTTCCATCAAGAAATATTAGTGCAGTCACTGATATTTGGTGAATAACAACAGTAAGAGTGTTGGTGCCCCTGGATATGGGGTTCTGTATTATAAAACATTTTCAGGAAAAGTAAGGTGGCTTAAAGGCAGCAATGTTTTCCTGGGATAAGTTGTCTTAAAATTAAGTACCTCTATTCCTATAGATTCTCATTAAGGTTACAACTGTATACAAAGTTATTCCAAAATATATGTCTCTATTATTGGGGCTTTTTGCTGAAGGTATGACTGAAGCTTGGTTTAAGAGCTTGGAAACAGAATGTGGGGAGAAGAATGATGTTGAAAACAACTGGAAAGTGACTTTAGATTTTAAATTTAATGAGGGATAACATTATGCAGAATTATTCTATATTCCTTTCAACTCTATAACTAGATGATATTGATAATTGATTCCTTTATGCCATTTCTTTTATGCAAAATATTTGCTTAGTGGAGCCAACCACTCTTTATCTATGACTTAAAGAAAACCACAATAATATGGAATCAGCCGTAGATCATAGCTTCATTTTCCAAGATATTGAAACTCAAATTCATTCATTTATATTTTTATTCATTCATTCATCCATTTATTCAACAAATATTAGTTGAGCACACACTCTGATCCATGAACACTTGACAGATTCTGTAGAACTGACCTAAACCAACCCAAGCAAGAGAATGATCTTTTATTCTTAAAGAGGGGTAGTCTTTTCTTATAATGCTTAAACATGGTTGCCCTGAGACACCCCAAATTTATCAGAAAGTTGCTTGGAGAATGTGGAATCTGAACAGTGACTATTGTCTGTTTTTTTGTTGATTTCTTCAGACTGTAAAATCATCTGAAATTCATGCCTCTGCTACAGCAGCAGGGGCATAATCTGTGATTATAGTCCATCAAAATGTATTCTATACAGTTTATCAGTTATAAGCCTGATACTATATGAGGTGCTGGAAAAACTACCATTTATTGAGCACTCACTGTGTTCCACTCACTTCTACAGATCCAGCAGTTTATGTGTAGCAGAGTTATGGGATTCATCCAAGGTTATGTGCCTTTTCTCACCAGTCTCTTCCCCCACATGGTGATGTTAGGTAGCCTTCTCCCTCCTTCTGCACTGACTTTGACCCTGAGATATCCGTGGGTTGCCAGTCAGTCATCAACACCTAACATCACAGTCCTTTCATGCTCTCTGTATCCCTGAGATGAAAGACTGGAAACTAAACATGCGTAAGACTGTGGTGGTCTACAGTAAGGCTGATATTATAGCTTGAGCACTAGCAGGCCATGGTCTTTATATTCTGTCTCACAATGGCAACAGGCAGACTTGCAGTGAACAAGGCAGCTATTCTGTCTCCTCCTTCCTCCCCTTTTCTCTTATCTCTTTCCCCAGAAGCACGTATTTGAGACATCACTGGGAGAGACTAGACTTGGACGTATGGTCTGGGAAAGAAGGTTTCCTGTGTGTTGGGTCTTGGGTGAATGGGACACAGTGATTTTCCTTAGCAAGCAACCCTTCTTAAATAGCTCAGTGATTGGACGTGAACTCATGTGGGCAGACACTGGGAGGGTCCTGGCAAATGGGCCAGGTAGTTAGTGGGAGATCTGGGGAAGGGAATACCACAGGGTAGATCAACATGATCTCGACTGCTAAAGAGGAGAAACACTGGCCCTGTACGTTTCATGTACAGATCCTGTTGACCTGGTATATAAAAGCACAAGGTTGAGATGGAGGATATAAGAGGATGAGATTATAGAAAATCAAATATAAGGTAGAAAAAATATAAATGAATAAAATCAGGTTAAAATAATCACTTTTAACATTCATGTGGGAGGATATTACATAATTAATAATAATATAAATTCATCTTCCTTGTCTTGTCAATGTAGACCCAAGTACTGGTAAGAAGAAAGAAATTTCAAAATAATATACCATGTACAACTACAAAATATAAGAAAAAATGTATATTGCTATAGATGGATGGTCCTAACATATTATTAGCGGTTTCCATTTTGTGATGAGATTATGGATGACTTCTAATTTCTTCTTTATGCATAGTTGTATTATCCATAATACATTTATATTTGTATTTTTTAATGTTTTTAAGCAGTAGAACCTGAAAAATAAATTTGTCCAGCGATTCTGTACTAAAAGCAGGAAGCAGTTTATAGCCGTTAAATTTGTCCACCAAATGCATGAGTTATTTTGGTCTCATGCAGACGTTTATAGAACAGGGCGTCCCAGCCTCTGCAAAGTTAGACCTGCTGACTTTGTGCTTTTCACAGTGCAGCCTGCTACAGACATGAGGAAAGTCAAAGCAGCTAGGGAATGTGATTCCCCCAGTTCTGTCAGGGCTAGGAAAGAGGCCGAGCCAGCAAGAGTCCAGGTTGGTTGTCAACAGATTCTCAGCCTTTTCTCCAACTCTCGCACTGTCTGGAGCTGAGAATCTCTTGTAACATCCATTCCCAGCTCTGTTGTATTGCCATCATGCTGTGCTAAGTACCATCAACAGTGAGAGAGTTAACAGTAAGGAAAAGGCTGCTGCGGGTGCTGCTGCTGCTGCTGCTAAGTCGCTTCAGTCGCGTCCGACTCTGTGCGACCCCATAGACGGCAGCCCACAAGGCTCCTCCGTCCCTGGGATTCTCCAGGCAAGAACATTGGAGTGTATTTAAAAAACAAACAAACAAACAAACAAAACAAGCCCTCTAGCAGCACAGCAGTCCAAGGCCACTTAGTCTGACCAGTGTTAACTGAGCACTTGTGAGTGCCAGGATTCTCCACACTTTAACACAGCATCATTATGGGATAGAAACATCCACCTTCATAGTCATAAGCTGAGCCATCCCCCCAAAAAAATTAAAATGCTGATAATAATATAGCCAATTTATTGAAAATATTCCATTGTCCGGATGAATATTGTCTTTATAATCATGTAGTGTATATATGTGTATATAATGTGCAGTTATATTACATACACACATGATCCTTAGCACAGGTGTTAGGGTCACCAACCCTATGCTTAGTGGAAAATCCACATATAATTAATAGTCTTCCCTCCATATCCATGGATTCAGTCAACCTTGGATCATGTGGTACTATAATATTTACTAATGAAAAAAAAAATGTATGTATAAGTGGACCTATACAGTGATTTCCCTGGTGGCTCAGATGGTAAAGCGTCTGCCTACAACGCAGGAGACCTGGGTTCGATCCCTGGGTTGGGAAGATCTCCTGGAGAAGGAAATGGCGACCCACTCCAGTATTCTTGCCTGGAAAATCCCACGGATGGAGAAACCTGGTAGGCTACAACCCATGGGTTCGCAAAGAGTTGGACACGACTGAGCGACATTTTTATTTTATACAGTTCAAATCTGTGTTGTGCAAAAGTCAATTGTATTTTTACATAAAAATGTATATACCCACAGGGTTTCTCTGGTGGCTGGTAAAGAATGGTAAAGAATCCACATGCAATGTGGGAGACCAGGTTCAATCCTTGGGTCAGGAATATCCCCTGGAAAAGGAAATGGAAACCCATTCCAATATTCTTGCCTGGAGAGTTCCATGGACAGAGAATTTCCATGGAAATATTTGGAATCTGGGGTCACAAAGAGTCAGACACAACTGAGTGACTTTCACTTCATATATACCCACAACATACATACATGTACATACGTATATGTATACACACATACATGTGTATATAAATACATGTTTTTAGTTAATGGATATATGGCCTATTTACAAAGGCAGGCAACTATGTAACATGTTTTCAGGTAATTTCTAGTTACAATTTTTTTTAAACTTTTCCACTTCAAAGGAAACCACATCAGCTACTTGCAGTAACAATAAAATGAAGCTCTCTTCCTTGTGTTCTCCTTTCCTCATATTTTGTGACAACTTAAAGAAAACAGTGAGTTTCCATTGGATAGGTAAGCTGAAATAGGACACTAGCCAACTAATTCTGCTGAGGGGAGAGAATTTGCCAACTGTTCTGGGTCCAAGAGCATCAGACATTTCTGATTTTATCCACCCATTCCTTTTCCTTTCTTACTCTGCCACCCTTGAGGACACGCTGTGGTCCTGGGGCAGCTGGCAGTGTGAGGGGCTGGTAGGGGGGCGTCCTTCAAGGCCTCTTCCAGATACTGGCCTGTATTCAGTTTTGAGCAGGTGGTCCATTCTCACTCTTTCCTCACCCAACTCTCTTATTTCCTCGTTCCCCTTGGCTTAATCCTGCCCGCTGGCCTTTCACTGCTCCCAGTTCACCTATCCCAGCAGCCAAAGCAGGACGTTTAGATTAGGATTCTCTTGCGGTGTTCAATATAAACATGCATCTCAACTCCTCTCTTTCCAGTGGCTGTCATTGAGCCTTACCCATCCCAGCAGGGCTCAGTATCTTTCGTCAACGTTACCTTGGGGTTCCATTTCCTCTGCTTCCTCCCTGCACCCGTTCAAACCTCTGAAACCATTATTGCCTCTCCCTTTGTCCTTTGTTTTCTTGGCTCCAACCCACGTCCTCTCCATTCTCCATTCTTAGGCCAAAGTTTTCTCTTAAAATCAACTGCTCAGGCTTCTCATCCCATTATCTTATGCTTGGTGGAACTCTGCAGGAAAACCCCAATTCCAAGTTCTATTCCCAGTCCCTTCATTCCTGCCACCTTTGTCCCTGTGTCCTCTAGGTGCAGCCCAAATAGATGCACCTGATCCAGAAGGAACACACTCTGCTCTTCTGTGCTTTGCTCATGCTAGTCCTTCTGTCTGGAATAATCCTTTGTCCTTTATACCCTTTAAAATCCTTTTGATCTGTCCAGCCATGATTCAGTTGTTACTTCCTCCTCCTTGAAATCATAAACTTAGCCACCAAACTTACAATTAGTCAAATGCTTATCTTTGCTCTCAGAGCATTTTGTCCATACCTTCGGTGTAGCTTTTCTCCTTACATTGGCTAATCTTTCAGTGGTTTTCATCTGTAAAATGGAGATGATAGTATTTACCTCCTAGGGCTGCTGTGAAAATTAAATCAGTTGATATACATATAGCTATAAGAATGGTGACTAGTCCAGAGTGGTTATATCATGTGTTGGTAATTGCTGTTAGCATCATGGCTGTCCTCACTCAGACTGTGTGAGCCATGAGAAACCCAGCCCAGCAGCTGTGTATGGAATCGAAATGAACAATTTTTGTTGTATTTATTTCATTTATTATTTGTCTGTGCCAGGTCTTGGTTGTTGTATGCAGACTATTAGATCTTCCTTGCACCATGAGGGACCTTTAGCTGTGGCATGCAGACTCTTAGTTGTGGCATGGGGAATCTAGTTCCCTGACCAGGGATCAAACCCAGGCACCCTGCACTGGCAGCATGGAGTCTTAGCCACTGGATCACCAGGGAAGTCCCTAAACTGAACTATTTAGTGCCCTCCCTATGCCACCTCATGCACAGAGATGTCTAAGGGAACAGAAACATGTTGAAATTCAGGAGACTTTTTTTCTTGTTAGAGCAAAGCATTTTAATAGGTATTTGGGTAGGAAGAAAATGAAGAGATTTAGAGAAACTCCTGGATGCTATAACACCCTTGAGTGTTAGCTCAGATCATTGAAGTCCGTTGCCAGATGGGACATCAGCGAGGAGGCCCTAGAATCCTTCAGGAACTGTACCTAGAAGTCTCCCACTGTCATGAGCTTGTCCTACTTCAGTGTTTGGAGAGAAGCAGCAGCCAGATTGAGCCTTTGTTTCCTCTGTTCCCTAACTAGTGGGCAATTTGTATTCTTGCACTGATGGGAAAGCCTGGAGAAGCAGGGATAGATGAACCTCCTCAGACTGGTGAGCTTACATTGTAGGGTTTTGTCAGACTGCTTTGTAGAGACTTTCACCAGGGGCAATGAAATATGAATCAAAATAACTTTCTCAGTTATGGTCCTTATTCATTCCACCATTCAAATACTATATAGAATAAAGATTCCATAGCTGTGTATTTAAGGTCCTCCTTCATTCCTATATCCTTGACTCCAGCCACCCCTATACCCCTGTGTCTCCATACCACAACCCACTCATGAAATGTCCTTCCTCTATCTACATGTGTCTGTACTTACCTGATATTTCAAGGTTATCTAAAATGGGAATTCCATTTACCAGGTGAGCCAATCTTAGGATGTCCACCACATCCACCATCCCTTCTATGGAGATTCTCAGTGATAACTCCACTTTAAAAAAAAATTTTTTTTATGTTGGCTATGCCATGCCATGTGGCATGTAAGATCTTAGTTCCCCAACAGGGATCAAACCCATGCCCTCCACAGTAGAAGTAGGGAATCTTAACCACTGAGAAACTAAGGAAGTCCTGATGACTCCACTTCTGAGGGAAGTAGCCCAAATGGTCCCTTAATCATACCTTTCTGGCTATGTAACTTGTGACTTCTCTCTCCACCACTGGTAAGGTGGCAGGAAGCCCTGATCAGTAGATTATTAAATAAATAGATGAGAACTTTGCCCAACAGGGATCTGAGTACACTGGGCCAATCATATTCTGTCTTAGGGAGTCTTAATGTAGAGAAACAGCTGCACAGTAGTAGAAAGCAGGCCATGGGGCAGCAGATCCTGGAGAAGTTACCAGCAAACAGAAGCCATAATTAAGCAAAATCCAGAAGATAAATGCAGTAAGGCATGAGGTAACCAGTGGATAGTAGCAGGAATCATGGGGAGTCATGGAAGAAGCCAGGACCCTAAGAACAATTACCTTGTCACCTGAGCTCTGGTAGATCCAGGTCCCCTTCCTATTTCCAGTCTACTTTCCTAACTCCATAGGGTCCAACTGAGGACTGTCTCCATAATTTACAGGGCCCAGTGCAAAATGAGACTGCATTGTTTCTTGTTCAAAAATATTTGAGAATCGCAAGACAGCAGCTTTAATTATAGTAATCTGAATGGGTCTCTATTCCTCACAGCCATCGTTGTTCAGCTGAAATAGTCCTCCATTAAATCTAGCTCCCCTCCAGTTGTAATTAATCTGGGTTTGAAGGGGTTTCTTTACAACTGTGGTTTCTTTATAACTCCAGTGGTATTGTTGTATTCATAACCTTGAGGCACTTAGCACTTTGCTTCTTGCCGTGGCGGTTACTGGGATGTCTAATCTCCCCTCCTAGAGAGTGAGTTGTTTTAAAAAGCAGGTCTGTGTCTGGTTAGTCTTTGTTGCCTCACAGCTTGTTTATATTCATCTCACTTTATACCAGTTAAGCTAGCAAAGGGATTAACTCCTCTCCTGTTTGAAGCAAGTTACCAAGAGTAGTTACATGACTGTTATAAGGCTATTACAGTTATAAGACTAAACTGCCCAGTTCTTGGGATCATTCCTTGTGAAAGTATACTCTTGGTGTTAGAATTGTCACAGGTGGGTGTGTCCCCCTGAGAAGGGAGGAATAACATTTCAGTGATCACAGAATCCTTGCTCATAGTTATTGGTTTCATAGTTACTACCCAAAGAATCTTTGGGTGCTCCCGAGTTGGTAAAGAAAGCTTACAGGTTATATCACATATATTAAGCTCTTTGTGTCATCAGCTGTACTAACTAATGTACCTGCGTCAGCTTCCTTAACTTGATTCTCATCATGAACACAATAAAGAAGGTGCTATTGTGCCCATGGGACAATAATAGAACTCAGTTTGATTTCATGGACTAGGGTGATTTTTAAAAAAAAAAGGCAAGAAAAATAGAGAAGGCACAACCAAGAGCATTTGTCTACACTCTTAGCTTCTACCTCTGTGGCTTCATCAACGTGAAATTTCACTCAGCTTACAAGGGTGGCCCTGGGAAAATTAATGTCTGTTGCTACCTTCTTGCCCTCACCAGAGACATCTGTCCAGCTCTTTGGAGATTCGGACCTCTCTCACTGGTATCCGTTGTCAGCATGCTTCCCCATCATGCCTGTTAGAATAGGAAAATCATTCTCTAAACTAGGGATTCCTAATATTTGCATTAAAAAAAGAAAGAAGCCAGAATTTTTTTTTACTCTGAAGCACAGTGTTTCTAAACCTTTCCTATAGGAGTGATCTGAAAAGCAGAGGAAGATGATCATTGAGCCACTCCAAATGGAAGTTTTTTTTCATCTTATATATTATTTGGAAAATCCGTGAAAATTTTTTGCCCTTCTTCATAACAGGTTTTTGCTGGTATTAAAATAAAATAATAATTCCTTTCATTAGACTTGATTGAAATATTTGTTGTTCAGTCGCTCAGTCATTTTCGACTCTTTGCAACCCCATGGACTGCAGCACGCCAGCCTTCCCTGTCCTTCACTATCTCCCAAGGTTTGCTCAAACTCATGTCCATTGAGCTGGCGATGCCATCCTACCATCTCATCCTCTGTCGTCCCTTTCTCCTCTTGCCCTCAATCTTTCCCAGCATCACCGTTTTTTCCAATGAGTCAGCTGTTCACATCAGGTGGCCAAAGTGTTGCAGCTTCAGCTTTAGCATCAGTTCTTCCAATGAATATTCAGGGTTGATTTCCTTTAGGATTGACTGGCTTTATCTCCTTGCTGTCCAAGGGACTCTCAAGAGTCTTCTCCAATAACACAGTTTGAAAGCACCTGTTCTTAGGCACTCAGCCTTCTTTATAATCCAACTCTCACATCCATACATGACTTTTGGAAAAACTATAGCTTTAACTATATGGACATTTGTCGGCAAAGTGATGTCTCTGCTTTTTAATATGCTATCTAGGTTGGTCA
The DNA here is from genome assembly GCA_006410675.1 of Oreotragus oreotragus. Lineage (NCBI taxonomy): Eukaryota > Metazoa > Chordata > Mammalia > Artiodactyla > Bovidae > Oreotragus > Oreotragus oreotragus. Next base: position 166,798 of record SJYX01016998.1, read on the forward strand.
TAGCTTTTCTTCCAATGAGCAAGTGTCTTTTAATTTCATGGCCACAGTCACCATCTGCAGTGATTTTGGAACTCTCCCCCAAAAAAAGTCTGTCACTGTTTTCATTTTTAAAGTATAACTCTTACTAAATTCTTTAACGCTCTACCCCCACCCACCCCAAATCTCTTAGTCAAAATGGAGCTCTTCAAACATGTGTCATATCTGTTCTATGGTTCTTAAATCCATTGGCTCACCTCTGAAACCTGCAGTTTTATTAGGTGAAAAGTAATAAGTTAATGAATTATGAAGGCAGAATTGAGGCACCAGAGATTCAGTGAGTGATATAGGTAAAGGATGCCTTCCTGTGGACAGTTCACACTCTGCTGGCCCATTTTTCTGGCTCTGCCTTTCTGGTATCAGAATCATATGTTGAGAAATAAGAGCCTTCTGTTTGGGCTGTTCAGCACTCACCTGACATATGGGCTGGGGTAGAGCTATCGTGCTTATTAGGACCACTTACAACTAGAACATATCTAAAAGAAGGAACTTGAAACCTTGACAGAATAATAATAGCAAACAGTATTATAGCACTGAAAAATAAGCTGCACATTTGGTAAGTGACTTTTTTCAATAAATATCATTTTATTCAATATACCTTTTGAAGTATAGTTATCATCTAAATTTTACAGATGAGAAAATTATGGCTCTTAGAGATTGAATAACTTGACTAATTTCCCACCCTTAGTCGAACTGGTAGATGACTTGGCAACATTGTTGATTGTCTGCTCAGTCTCCACTCCTTCTTTCTTTGCTGACAGAATAGAGATCAGAATCATCCTCTTTTAAGACGTCATGTTTTTCTAAAGAGGCTGTGTCCCTCTCTGGGCCCATTGGAAGTAAAGGGGATGTCGAGCCTTAACACTTTAAGCTGATCCTAGCCATCACATCACCCTTATCAAATGCCAACAGATGCTTTATCCTTTCCTCCAGTCAGCACAACTGCTGCTGCTGCTGCTAAGTCGCTTCAGTCATGTCTGACTGTGTGACCCCATAGATAGCAGCCCACCAGGCTCCCCCATCCCTGGGATTTTCCAGGCAAGAACACTGGAGTGGGTTGCCTTCTCCAATGCAAGAAAGTGAAAAGTGAAAGTGAAGTCGCTCAGTTGTGTCCGACTCTTAGAGACCTCTTGGACTGCAGCCCACCAGGCTCCTCCATCCATGGGATTTTCCAGGCAGGAGTGCTAGAGTAGGCTGCCATTGCTTTCTCCACCAGTCAGCACAGAGTGATTGCCAATCATCCTAAACCAACCAGAGACTAGACAGAGTTGAGACTGGTTGCAGTTTTGGAAAGTTTCTGTCTACATCTGATTCTGTTTTCTTCCTAAAGGATATTTTTCTAAATCTTTTGACCAAGAGCCTAGCATGTTCACCGGGGTACTTTAACCTGGTGGCCCTGAACTTGAATCATCATCCACATCAGAGGGAGACTACAGGAAACTCCATTCAGTTTGGGTATGATNCAACCAGAGACTAGACAGAGTTGAGACTGGTTGCAGTTTTGGAAAGTTTCTGTCTACATCTGATTCTGTTTTCTTCCTAAAGGATATTTTTCTAAATCTTTTGACCAAGAGCCTAGCATGTTCACCGGGGTACTTTAACCTGGTGGCCCTGAACTTGAATCATCATCCACATCAGAGGGAGACTACAGGAAACTCCATTCAGTTTGGGTATGATTTTCTTAGCCATTTAGCCGAACACCCTACACAACTCCAGATTTTGACAAAAATCTTGGGGAGCAATAGCTTGGTGTGTTAGTCTCAGTTTTCTTTTTCCACCTGGACATCAGCCCTTTGGGTCTTTCGTTTTTTCTTTCTGGCATCATGAGACCACCTAAGTCTCTGTTTTCTCTGCTCCTCAGCGGTGATCTGGTGTTCAGGCCAAGTCCAAGTGCTTAACCTTTTGCCCTGAGCCCAGATTTGGCAGATGTGCCCCAGAACAAAAAAGGCTGCAAAAAATCAACATGTCTCTCCATGGTTCCCCTTGCTCTATAATCCTATGCCCTCCAGTCCCTGTTGCATCAACACTTTTCTAATGCCTTTAAACATTAGAGAATTTGTTTTTGTCTTAGTTATTATTTATTGTGGATCCCTTCATTTTTTGAATTAATTTATTCATTTTAGTATAAATTTATGTATTTCAATTGGAGGCTAATTATTTTACAATATTGTGTTGGTTTTGCCATACATCAACATGAATCCGCCACAGGTGTACACGGGTGTTCCCCATCCTGAACCACTCTCCACCTCCCTCCCCATACCATCCCTCTGGGTCATCCCAGTGCACTAGCCCCAAGCATCCTGTATCATGCATCGAAACTGGACTGACAGTTCATTTCACATATGATATTATACATGTTTGAATGCCATTCTCCCAGATCATCCCACCCTAGCCCTCTCCCATAGAGTCCAAAAGACTGTTCTATACATCTGTGTCTCTCTTGTTGTCTTGCATACAGAGTTATCGNGTTTTCTTGCCACCTCTTCTGAATATCTTCTGCTTCTGTTAGGTCCCTACCATTTCTATCCTTTATTGAGCCCATCTTTGCATGAAAAGTTCCCTTGGTATCTCTAATTTTCTTGAAGAGATCTCTAGTCTTTCCCATTCTATTGTTTTCCTCGATTTCTTTGTATCGATCACTTAGGAAGGCTTTCTTATCTCTCCTTGCTCTTCTCTGGAACTCTGTATTCAAATGGGTATATCTTTCCTTTTCCTCTTTGTCTTTAGCTTCTGTTCTTTTCTCAGCTATTTGTAAGGCCCCCTCAGACAACCATTTTGCCTTTTTGCATTTCTTTTTCTTGGGGATGGTCTTGATTACTGCCTCCTATACAATGTCATGAACCTCCGTCCATAGTTCTTCAGGCACTCTGTCTATCAGATCAAATCCTTTGAAGCTATTTGTCGCTTCCACTGTACAATCATAAGAGCTCATGATCTTAGCCACAGTCAGCTCCCGGTCTTGTTTTTGCTGACTGTATAGAGCTTCTCCATCTTTGGCTGCAAAGAATATAATCAATCTGATTTTGGTATTGACCATCTGGTGATGTTCATGTGTAATGTCTTCTCTTGTGTTGTTGGAAGAGGGTGTTTGCTATGCCCATGTGTTCTCTTGGCAAAACTCTGTTAGCCTTTGACCTGCTTCGTTTTTTACTCCAAGGCCGAATTTGCCTGCTATTCTAGGTATCTCTTGACTTCCTACTGTTGCATTCCAGTCCCCTGTAATGAAAAGGATATCTTTTTTGAGTGTTAGTGATGTACAATCCTTCTCTAAAACTTGGAGAAGCAGAGGATGATCGCTACAGGTTTAGGAATAAAAGGAATGTGTGCAATCATGTCTGAGAGTGAGAACGTGAACACTGTGGGAGATTACTAGCCAGTACAGAGTGTCCATTTGAAATCTGTGGTCGTAGGCTTATGGTGAAGTCAGTCAGTACTGTTTATTTTTTTCCACTGATGTTAAGCTGCTTGGATTCCTTTGGAGTAATTCAGAATTGAGATTAACTACAGGTGGACTTTTCCTAGGTGACTCAAGACAAAAGACTTAAAGGTATTTGTAAAGGACTGATTATAGTGCTGACCATGGAATCTAAGCTGGGTAAGAAAGACACGAGGAGGGTGATGGATAACGAACAAACAATAGAGTTGACAGACTGGAGTGCCCAGTGGCCTCAAAAAATGTTGGAGTGCGTTCCACTGTTAAAATAAGTGTCTTAGTCTGTTCTGGTTGCTATTAACAAAACACTATAAATTGAGTGGCTTATAAGCAAAAATTTACTTCTCACAGTTTTGGAGGCTGGGAAGCCCCAAGATTAAAATAATGGTACATTTAGGAATTCCCTAGCAGTGCAGTGGCTAGGACTTCATTCTTTTCTTGCTGTGGCTCAGGTCTGATCCCTGGTCAGGGAACTAAGATCCCATAAGCCATGCAGTATGACTTAAAAGAGATGACAGCATATTGGATGTCTGGCGAGGGCCTGCCTCCAGTTTATACATGACTGTCTTCTCCGTGTATCCTCACAAGGCAAAAGGGGCAAGGGCAAAATCGCTCTCTGGGGTTTTTATAAGGACACTAGTCCCATTCTTGAGGGCTCCCCCGTCATGACCCAATCACCTCCCAAATGCCCTACCTCCTAATACCATCACATTGGGGGTTAGGATTCCAATATATGAACTTAGCGGGGAAACGCTCAGTCTGTAATGTAATGCCCCCAGTCAGTTCATGTCCTTTCTACATGCAGAATACGTTCATTTCAGCCCAACAGCCCCAAAGTCTTAACTCATTTCCGTATCAAAGAATGTTAGACTGGAGTACCACTGTGTAGTCAGTGAAGTAGAAGGATGGTGTATGATGATCAGAGAGGAGTATGTTCCAACAGATACTTAGAAGGTAGAACAATTGTTGATATTATAAAGAACAGAATATCACCTGTATCTGGGGCAATCCACTAGGAGTGATTTTGCTCCCCCGGAAACATTTGGAAATGTCTATCGTCAGTTTAGGTTGTCCTAACTGAGGGAGGGCCATGTGTGTCGCGGTGGCTGCTGCTAATGTCTAGTGGGTGGAGGCCAGGGATGCTGCTAGACATCCTACAATGCACAAGACAGCTGCCCAAAAAAAGCGTTATCTGATGCAAAATGATGCAAAATGTCGGCGGTGTCAGTTTAGAAACCCTGATCCAGGGCCTGAGTAGCTAAGGTGGAGCAGAGAAGAAGAGTGCCGATAAGATCAAGAATTGAGAGGTCATGGAGAGAAACAAATCATGTTCATTAATTCTGAAGTTGCCAAGAATGGCGGAAAGAATGGCAACAGGCATGGTTGTGCTGAGGAAGATAGTCAACAAGATGCTAAAATTTTTCAGTTATTGAAGGGTAGTGCCTAGGACTTTGGCAGGTGATTCACAGAAGAAAGGGAGGCAAGTGATATAGTCTGATGTCACGCACTTATGAAGAGCCGAGATTTTGAAGAATAAAGTAGAAGAAATGGTCTGTGAGTGCCACTGCGAAGCACCTCATTGTCCTGGGGTTCCTGGGATGTTGGAGGAAAAAAACTTCCTTATGACTGAACTCCAGGGGACACTCAGGATTCAGATCAAGAAAGTGAAGGGAATTATGGTTATACATCTTTCTCAAGAGGTCTTTAGTTAAGCATTAAACAAAAGTGATGCAGAATTATCTGATTTATTATAAATTTAGCAAAAGCAGAGGTATAATATGGAGTCATAGGACTGATGTCTTTCAAATAATATATTAAAGACAGATTTTTTTCCCCAAATTTCTCTGACACCTCTGACTGAACCATTTGGCTTCAAATATTGTAGAGAACCACGGTTCTCAAAGTGTGGTTCCCAAATCGGGAGCATCAGCATCAGCATCCCCTAGGAATTTGCTCTATATAAATTCTTGAGCTCCGCTCCTGACCATTGAATCAGAAACTGTGGGGATGCGCCCCGCTTTAACAAGATTACCAGATGATTCTAAGTTTGAAAGCCCCTGATACAAAAACAAAACTCTGTGGATGATTAAAGGGCTGAAAGAAGCTAGTCTTTATTGCTGCTGCTGCTGCTAAGTCACTTCAGTCGTGTCTGACTGTGTGACCCCATAGACTGCAGCCCACCTGGCTCCCCCATCCCTGGGATTCTCCAGGCAAGAACACTGGAGTGGGTTGCCATTTCCTTTCTTCAATTCATGAAAGTGAAAAGTGAAAGTAAAGTCGCTGTACTTCCTATAATTGAAAGGCTTTGTATACCTAATGTATTTTAGTCTTAACGGGAGCCCAGAGAGATGGTTATTGTTAAGTCATTTTTTAACTGTGGTAAAACATACGTAACATAAAATCTGCTATTTTGACCATTTAAAAATGTACAATTTGGTTGTATTAATTGTACTCACAGTGTTGTACAGTCATTACCGCTGTTTTGCTCAGTCGCTTAGTCATGTCTGGCTCTTTGTGACCCCATGGACTCTAGCCCACCAAGTTCCTCTGTCCATGGAATTGTCTAGGCAAGAATACTGGAGCGGGTTTCCATTTCCTATTCCCGGGAATCTTCCTGACCCAGGGATTGAACCCGTGTCTCCTGCATCTCCTGCATTGGCAGGCAGATTCTTTACCACTGTGCCACCTGAGAAGCCCAACCATGGCCACTAACCATCTCTAAAGCTCTTCATCACCCCAAGCAGAAATTCTTTATTCCCCCTCAAGCAGAAATTCTTAGCCATTAAATAATAACTCTGAGTTCTCCCCTACCCCTGACCCCAAGTACAGTCTAATATCCTTTCTATCAGCCTGTTTCGTATAAGTGGAATCAAGTTTTTATATTGGGCTTATTTCGTGTAGCATAATGTTTTCAAAGTTCATCCATGTTGCAGTATGTGTCAGAATGCCCTTCCTTTTGTGGCTGAGTCATATTCCGTATGGGCTTCCCAGTTGACACTAGTGGTAAAGAATCTACTTGCCAACGCAGGAGATGTAAGAGATACCAGTTCAATCCTCGAGTTGGGAAGATTCCCTGGAGGAGAAAAATGGCCCCCACTCCAGTGTTCTTGCCTGGAGAATTCCATGGACAGAGGAGCCTGGCAGGCTGCCGTCTATGGGCTCAGAAGAAGTGGAGCACACAATATTCCATATTCATCCATTGATGCTGTTGCTGGACATGGGTTGTTTCCATCTTTCTGGCTGTTGTGAATAATGTTGCAATGAATATTGTCATACACATATCTGTTTGAGTCTCTGTTTTCAATTCTTTTGTGTTATTTCATTTTCTAAAAGATAAAACTAAGGCTCAGACCAATCAAAATGGCCCAGGCTGGGAAATGGAACAGCCAGCCAGTCTGATGCCAAGGCTGCTCCGACCAAATCCCACTGCCTGAGCAGGTTTGATGTGTCTCCCACCTGTGTCTTACTACTTGGTGTGTGTGTATTTTCCTGATCATTCTTTTTTTTTCCTTCCTAGAAGGATACTGGTTCCACTGGTGTTTCCAGGAAAACCCTGCCAGAAATAAGCCGAATTAACCAGTCTCTGATAGAAAAATGGATGGCAGTGGCAAGAGGAAGCAGAGATGAAGTGGCTAAGAGGTGGCTCTATCTGATAATGTAGAAACCACTTTTACTTGGTTCTGAAGCCTTGGTTCATTTTATCCTAAACATAAGAGAGAGGGTTTGGCTTTGTCATTAAATTATTTGCATTTTTTTTAAGTTTCCCTATTGTGTTTTTTTTTATAATTTATTATTTTTTTAAATTTAATTTTACTTTACAGTACTCTATTGGTTTTGGCATACATTGACATGAATCTGCCACTGGTGTACACAAACTCCCAAACATGAACCCCCCTCCCACCTCCCACCCCCCATCATCCCTCCGGATCATCCCCATACACCAGCCCCAAGCATCCTGCATCCTGCATCGAACATAGACTGGCGATTCATTTC
>SJYX01016999.1:4347-16350 GCA_006410675.1 Oreotragus oreotragus
CTCGTCGATTCAGTCATGTCCAACTCTTTGTGATCCTGTGGACAGACATATAGCCCGCCAGGCTCCTCTGTCCATGGGATTTCACAGGCAAGAGTACTGGAGTGGGCTGCCATTTCCTTCTCCAAGGGATCTTCCCGACCCAGGTATTGAACCTGCGTCTCCTGCGTTGCAGGCGGATTCTTTACCAGCTGAGCTACCAGGGAGCCCTCCCCAGCCCTTGGCTATGTCGTAACGCCCAAGCCCCAAGCTTCGTGGCTCCTACCCTAGTGGCTGCTGGTGGTCAGCGGGGAACAGAGGCGATGGGCACACAAGCACTGTGACCATTTTCTAAGAAAGATCTCATGCTGATTAAACCTTTCAGAAAGCAGATTGAGTTCGCACAAGGAGACCTGGTTGATAGCTAACTCAGAAATCTTGGCATCACGACAGAACCAATATTTTCACAGAGGTGGCAGAGTCTTCAACAATGTCGTCAGTGTGCAGGAAGCACACAGGCAGCCCTTCGATGGGCATCCAGCAACGGTAATTTTTCCTCCACCTTTTCTGGAGAAAGGGGCTGATGAAGGGTTTGGGATGGGGGATGCGAATGAGAAGGGTGGGTAGGGCGGTGGGGAGTGTGAGCTCCCCCTCAGCACTGTTTCAACAGACGCCACCACGGCCACAACTCACACAAAGCTGGCCCAGCCAGGTTCAAACAGGTTCAGGGATCTTGCTGACACCAGCCCCGCAGCTGTTTGGTTTTCCTAATATGTGTAGAAACAGCTACACAGAACTTGGCTTAACCTCAATTTAACCACATAAAGTCAAAAGCATGTTGCATTTCCCCTCAGTGGGAGGCGGGCCAGCAGCAGCATCTTTAGAGCCCCTGGGCCTTAATGGACGAGGGCCGCCAGCAGAATGGCCCCTGGCTCCTTCCTTTCTGCTGGCCTCTGAGGCTTCTATCGGAGGGAGGGTTTCAGATGCTGACCCACAGAGGGAACAGCGCTTACACAACCTAGAGACTGCTCCTGGGACCTGCCAAGCATGAGGAGGGCTCCGTCACACACCATCTGGGCATAGGCTTGGGGATCAGGAGGGTTCAGGATCCACCCCAGAGCTCCTCGTTGGCACCTAGAGATTCACACGGTCCTCTTGGCAGTTTCCTCCTCAGGCTGGCAGGTCCTGGCCTGCCTCCCTGGGGGGTGGTTTTAGAACAGATCATGTTTGTGAAGCCGACACACTGCTTGCTGAATGGCTGGTACTCAGCAAACAGCTGAGGGTTGACTCATCGCTTCCCGTGGTCTCCATCCATCCAAAAGCGTCCGCATCCCCAGCCAGGCCAACAAGCCATCGGGGGCTCCTGACATGCCAACAGAAGCAGAGAACACGAGGTAGACATCGGCTGCCCCTTTCTGGTAACTCTCACCCTCTCTCCCGGAACCCACCCACCCCCAGCTGGAAAGGAGCGAGCATTTCATTTCTGACTCCCTCTCATACTCACAGCCAAGCGGTCTTCCTTGCAGCAGCCTTCCATCCTTCCATCCCTCTCTTTCCCCTTCTTCCAACTTCTCAGGTCCTTCCTCAGCTTGAAGTCCAGCACACTGGAAAATTCACACCCTGAAATGCAGGAAACCCATGTTCCATCCCTGGGTTGGGAAGATCCCATGGAGAAAAAAAAGGCAACCCGCTCCAGTATTCTTGCCTGGAGAATCTCATGGACAGAAGAGCCTGCCGGGCTATATATAGTCCATGAGGTCTCAAAATGTCAGACACAACTGAGCAACTAACACTTTTTTTCTGCACTTGTACCGAGCCCCTCCCCTGCTAGACACCATCAGAATTAGGCAAGGATGAGAGAGCAGCCAGCTGTCCAGGAAGCACTGTCCAGGGGAGGTGGGCTGGGCAGGAAGGACCTCACAATGTGGATCTGACATTGCTCTCCTGCCTCTTCTCAAGCCACCCTCCTCTCTGCAGCTGAGAGTCACTCAGGGCCCTTTTCACCCATCAGACGCCCTGCCTTGATTTCTGGCCCACATCTCTAAATGTCCAGGCCCTCCCCAGCAACCCTAATGCAGGGTCACTCAGCCCATTTCAGACTTCTTACTGCGGCTCAACCACAACTCGGTCCCTATTGTTACTGACTTTCTATGTAAATAGATCTTCCCTTCCAGCTGGGAGACAGGGTTACTGGCATCACACAGAACCTGGTTCTCAGGCTTTGGTCTCAGCTGTGATGGAAAGACAGTCTTCTGCAGGAAACAGCCCTGCTCCAACCACTGTGCCCACAAACCCTCAGTTTAGTTTGGATGGATTTCTAGCTGAGTCCTCGACACAGCGAATACCCTTATCGGGCAGGAGCAAACTGACGGGAGAGCGGCTTCTGCTCCATTTGGAAAGCTTCCCGCTCCCTGTGAAAGGCCTGGCCGGTCCACCAGACCCAGGCTCCATCAGATTTGGAAATCCCCCTGTCACAGTATCCTCTTTCCACTCTCCCATCAGGAGGTCATCTAACTTTTCCTTGAATTTCCTCAGGGATGGAGCATTCCCGCCCGTGGGGGCAGGTCCTTCCGTTCTTAGACATTTCCCATTGCTGGGAGGAATTCCCATGTATTGAGCTCCCAGTGGACACCAGCAAGTCTCAGTGCCTCCCAGCAGATTTTCGACTCACCGTTGAAGATCCTGGTGTCACCATGGGCCGCCACCCGGCCTGGCATTACCAGTATTGGTATCGTAAGAACAAGCTGTACGCAAAGTCTCGCTTCTGCCGAGGTGTCCCTGATGCTACGATCCACGTCTTCGATCCACATCTTTGACCTGGGGCAGAAGGAGATGAAAGTGAGTAAGTTCCCACTGAAGCCCTGGAGGCTGCTCATATTTGTGCCGACACGTACCTGGTGAAAAGCTGTGGCAAAGATGGCTCTCGTATCTGCGTGCAGCTCCACCCCATCCACATCACCTGAATCCACAAGACATTGTCCACGCTGGAGCTGATCGGATCTGACAGGCTCCAGGCAGGTGTGTGCAGTGCCTCTGGAAAGAGCCAGGGCACAGTGGCCAGGGTCCACATGGGCCACGTCATAATGTCCACTCGCACCAAGCTGCAGAGCAAGGGGGAGGTGATTGAGACCCTCTGCGCGGCCATGTTCAAGTTCCCTGGCCGCCAGAAGAGTCTCGTCTCCCAGAAATGGGGATTTATGAAGTTTAATGTAGATGAACTTTAAAACATGGTGGCAGAAAAGGTGGCTCCTTTCAGATGGTTGTGGGGTTAAATGCATCCCTAATCGTGGCCCCCTGGACAAATGGCAGCTGTCCCTTCCTTACACCTGCCTGCATGCTAAGCTGCTTCAGTCGTGTCTGACCCTGTGTGACCCCATGGACTGTAGCCCGCCAGGCTCTTCTGTCCATAGGATTCTCCAGGCAAGAATACTGGAGCGGGTGGCCATGCCTTCCTCCAAGGGGTCTTCCCAGCCCAGGGCTGAGGCCCGAAGCTCCCGCATTGGCAGGGAGTTTCTTTGCCACTACTGTCATCTGAGAAGCCCCTCTTTACTCATGCCCACCAACAAATTCTACTTTCCTGTCAAAAAAAAAAAAAAAATATTAATAAGCACCAAGTGCATGACTGTGAAGGGATAAAACGGAAAATGAGAAAAACTTAGGTTCTGTCTACCTAAGCCTACCATCAAGGGATCATTACAAGGTAAGAAAATTATTGTGTAAAGAAAAAAAGCAGACCAAAGCAAAACACGCCAAAGAGAAATAGCAGTGAGCTTCTGGTTTTGAAAATACAAGGAGTTCGTTTTCTTCTCTTCTTTTTACTTTATGTTTTTAAACGTGGGGCAATGATTATTTCTTTTTTCAGAGGTAGACTTCTGATTTAAAAGGCGTGTGCCCCCCACGTCACTGCCTACCCCCACCCAGGGTTTCCAGGAGAGCCTCCTGGTGCCGGGCAGTGGGCCCAGTTCGGGGATCAGCTCTGGTTCCTCTCCACGCCCTAGCAGGTCACAGGCTTTCAGGAAATACCCCCACGGGGACAATGTAGTCAAATGAAGAGGGCACGCAGGGCAGGTCTGAGTGTGAGTCCCAGCTCAGCCCATCCCCTAGTGGGGTGACCCTGGGTGTGAGGGTCCCCCAGCTCCTCTGTCCCTCTCCCACAAGTTGAGCAGGCCCACAGACGTGCCACACGCCGTGGGCTCCCCATTAGCAGATGTGATGGTTTGCGGGACTTAGTTGAACCCCAGCAACGGCCCTCATCCCGTCTCTGTTTTTGCTTCCATCTGACAAAGGTCACTAAGCCCATTTATCAGACTACCTCTTAAGGGTGATGCTGGGGTGTTTAAAGGGTGTTTAATGTTTAACGCTGGCCCGTTAGGTGGTGTAGATGTGGCCTGTGAGTGGCTGTGTTCCTCTCCAGAGCAGGACCGAGGACAGGGCTGCAGGAGCAAGACCCAGGTTGAGGCGCCCTGGTCTAGGAGGGACTCAACAAAAGCAGGCGTTCCAGCATTTTCCACGGCAGGCAACAGTGCTTATCCTACCCTGCCTGCCTCCTGTGACCCTCACTCTGCTTCACCAGGAGAAAGTACTGGTGTGATTGGAGCCGCAGGTCCCAAAGAACATAAACAATGCCAGCGATGAGGGTCATTCTCAGATGAGCCGAGATAAGCTCGTTGCCTGTTTTCCTGACCTTCACAGTCATTCACACACAATGGATGGATGATAAAATTTAACTGATTCTAATCACTGCAGTGACTGCTGCTGCTAAGTCACTTCAGTCGTGTCCGACTCTGGGCAACCCCATAGATGGCAGCCCACCAGGCTCCCCTGTCCCTGGGATTTTCCAGGCAAGAAAGCTGGAGTGGGTTGCCATTTCCTTCTCCACTGCAGCCAAAATTAAAAGATGCTTGGTTCTTGGAAGAAAAGCTCTGACAAACAGACAGCGTATTAGAAAGCAGAGACATCACTTTGCTGACATAAGTTTGTATAGTTAAAGACTGTGGCTTTTCCAGTAGTCATGTATGGATTTGAGAGTTGGACGATAAAGAAGGTTGAGCCCCGAAGAATTGATGCTTTCGAACTGTGGTCCTGGAGAAGACTCTTGAGACCCTTGGACATTGAGGAGATCAAACCAGTCAAGCCTAAAAGGAAATCAACCCTGACTATCCTTTGGAAGCACTGATGTTGAAGCACCAATACTTTGGCCACCTGATGTGAAGAACCAATTCACTGGAAAAGACCCTTATGCTGGGAAAGACCAAGGGCGGGAGGAAAAGAGGGTGACAGAGGATGAGATGGTTGGATGACACCACCGAATCAATGGACTTGAGTTTGAGCAAACTCCAGAAGATAAAGGAAGACAGGGAAGCCTGGCATGCTGCAGTCCAAGGGGTCGCAAACAGCTGGACACGAGTGAGCAACTGAATGACTGGACAACAGCAGCAATGACTCCTCCACACAGCAAAGAGGGAACTTAAGCCGTTTCCCTGGGAGACGTTTAGGGTTTAAATGTGTTGTGTTCTCGGCATTAGGCATTTGTGAATACGAAATGAACCCCTTCTTTTCCTTTCCTATTCTCCGAATGAGGAAAATCCCAAGAAAGCATCGCCAGCAATGTTCAGGAGACGGGTGGCCTAGAGTTAGCCCTGTCTTGGATAAGTCTCCTTTCCCCTGGGGCCCCAGTTCCCAGCTGTGAGAGGCATGGTCTGGACCAGCTCACGGCTCAGCGCCCTTCTAACTCCACAGCAGTAACCTCATTCCCCTCCTGTCACCGTGGTGAGTCCGTCTCCGGTTTTTCTCTTCGCTCTTTCAACGCCACTTAATAAGTCACCAGGCTCTCCTTCCCATCACATTTACCTGTTCAATGGACAAACTCTGCCAAGAACGTACAGTGCCTGGGGCAGAGGAAGCCAGCAGCACGCACTCCTCCCCAAAGGCAGACCAGAGAACATAAGTGCTAGTTCCCAGACCACAGGCTCCAGACCCCTCTCGAGACCCAACTTCATTTGCCTAACTCCCAGCTACCCCAGCCCTGGGTAACCAGCAGCGAGAAGCGACATTTCTCTACCTGGAGATTTACATCTGTACTGGTGTGCCGGGGCTGCCGTGACAAAGCACCACAGACCAGGCGGTTTAAGCAGCAAGAATTTATTCTGAGAGTGGAAGTCTGAGATCAAAGCGTCGGCAGAGTTTGTTTCCCTCGAGGCCTCTCACCTTGGCTTAGAGACACGCTGCTTTCTCCCCGCGTCCTCATGTGATCACCCTTCTGTGTGTTTCTCTGCCCTAATCTCTCCCCACTTATGGTGGGTTAAGCCCACCATGTGACCTCACGTTACCTCAGTCATTTCTTTAAAAATTCTGTCTCCAAATACAGTCAGGTCTGCGGTCCTGGGAGTTAGGATGTCAGTCTGTGAATCGGGGAAGACAACTCTGTCCATAATATTATCCATAAAGCTGAGGCTTTTCCCAGATCTCAGAGCAAACAGGGAAGGAAGGGACGCAGGAAGAAAGGAGGGAGGGAGGAAGCAAGAGACAGGTATTAGTATATTTTTTAAACCCTCCACTTGCACCTTGATGTTCTGTTTTCCAGGGCTTCCCAGGTGGCTCGACGGTAATGAAATCCCCCTCCAATGCAATAGCTGCAGGAGACCCGGGTTTGAGTGCTAGGTCAGGAAAATCCCTTGGAGGAGGAAATGTCAACCCACTCCAGGAGTCTTGCCTGGAGAATCCCATGGACAAAGCAGCCTAGCGGGCTATAGTCCGTGGAATCGCAAAGAGCTGGACACAGCTGAGCACACACACATGCACGCATCCATGTTGCTTTCCCATTTCTTTAATGCAATGTGAAGATAAACTGAGTCGCCCCTTAAGATAGTCAAAGAAAGGCACCTGCAACAAAGTTCCCGGGAGGCGGTGCAGATGGCATCTGCCGGGCAAAGAGGACCCGCAGAGCTGGCTGAAGTCCTTCCCAGCCTGCATTCCACTTCGTGAGTCAGAGCCAGCCTTCCTGTGGCTGGAATGTGTGGGCCTGCAGTGCTTATTCCTTCTCCACTTTGTGATGAGGCTTCTGATAAGGGTGACCCTCCCTCCGACAGGTGTGGTCCTACACCCTGGCTCACCCTCTCCTGTGGGTGTCGGACCCAGGACCTCGCATGTGCCGGCCGCACCCCTCTCTTTCCAGCCTACCAGAACAGCCACATCCATCTCCTCCTGGCTGGGAACTCAGCAACTGGGCATTGCTGGTGTTTGTTCGAAGGTTCAGTATCTGAGACTCACGACTAAATTCAGTAATAACACCACAATTTCACCAAAAAGCATTATAGTGATTACTGAGTTATATTAGGAGCTTATTTAAGATAACATCTTATTTGCACAATGTAGTTCAAATAGATGGTTAGAGCAGAGAGCACAGTTGTTAAACTCCTGTGTACATTAGCATAATCACACTGGAAGTGTGTGCCACTTTTAAACATATGAACAGCTAAAACCGAAAGCATAAATATATGTCTTTTAAGGTGGTGGCACAGTTAGAATAAGAGGGTTTAGGTTTATATGTAAACAGGAATTTAGTTGTCTCTTCAGCACAGTACAGTAGGATGTAAAAATCTCTCCAAGACAGGTTTGTTAAAGAAGCCAAATCTCTCATCCCAAACCGCTGCATTTCATTAATAGTAGTTTCTGTTTATCAGATACTTTCTCTGTGCCAGGCACAGTGCTGGGCACCTTACATAACTCTCTCATGTCATTTATTCCTCCTTGCACTATAGCAATAAATAGTATTATCCCCATTGGAAAGATGATAAAACCGAGGCTCCAAGAGGTGAAATGACTTGTCTGAGGCCACACAGCTAGAACAGGAAGTCAGATCTCACTTCCTGCACCGCCGTTGTTGCAGTTGTTCAGTCACTAAGCTGTATCCAACTCTTCGAGACGCCAGGCTTCCCTGTCCTTCACCATCTCCCAGGGCTCGCTCAGACACAGGCCCATTAAGCCGATGATGCCACCCAACCATCTCATCCTCTGTCACCCCCTTCTCCTCCTGCCCTCAATCTTTCCCAGCATCACGGTCTTCTCCACTGAGTCGACTATTTGCATCAGGTGGCCCAAATATTGGGACTTTAGCTTCCGCATCAGTCCTTCCAGTGAATATTCAGGGTTGATGTCCTCCTGGGTTACCTGTCAAAAAGTGGGGCGTGTCCAGCCGGTTTCCAGACAAGGCTCAGGGGTCTCCAGCAGCCCCCAGGGCTCTCTAAATGACCCTGGTTGCAGAACCCTCACTCAGCTCCAGAGCATGGAAGGAAAGCGAGCCCAGAGTCTAAACAGTGAGGGCAGCCTGCCACACCAACGCTCTGCCCCACCCGGAGGCCCAGGCAGCACTGGGGCTGCTCCATGATGGAAGCCAACGGCCCTCGGGCACATGGGAACTTCCAGGGAAAGACTGAGGTCAGGAGGAGAAGGGGGTGACAGAGCCCCTGACCCCTCACCTTGCTGCCCCGCACAACCATCCCACTCAGAAGCCTGCATGGTGCTCTCACCTGGTGGAGACTCATCCCTGCTCCATGTCGCTCATCACAGCCTAGCAGATGGCTTTCTGTGCTGGACTTTGTGTTTCTTAAAAGAGAAGCGTGACCTGTGACCTCTGAGCAGCTCAGGTCAGCTCCAGGCCACACACGCCAGCCCACCAGCCTCCCAGCTCCAAGGCTGTGCTTGAGCTGCCTTCAGACCACGACATCTAGGACTTCTTCCCCAGTCATTCAAAAACACAGTTTTTCTCAGTATCTCCAGGGGATTGGTCCACAATTCTTGGGCGCTCAAGTCCCTATACAAAATAGTGTAATACTCACATATAACCTATGACATCCTCTCTTAGACGTGAGGTCACCTCTAGATGACCTGTTGTCCGGATACAATGCAAATACTGTGCCAACAGTTGCATCATGGCAAATTCAAGTTATGCTTGTTTGAAACTTTCTAGAATTTATTTTTTCAAATAGTTTTGATCCAAGATTGGCTGAAAACACAGATACAAAATGAAGAAAATGGAGGCTGACTATAGTCCAAACTAGTGTAGTCTAAACACTAGGCTCACCTAGGATTCCTTCCAAAAACAGCTCCCAGTGGCTCCTCCCTGAACTTATGAGGAATGGTAATTAGTCAGCTCCATTGACTAATTTGAGTTCAGCTCTGACCCTCTGGTTAAGAAAGTATGACCAGAAACTTACCAATTATACAGTATATACTTAAGCATGTATTATATGACATGTATAGGGCTTCTTTAGTGGCTCAGGTACAGAATTTGCCTGCAACGCAGGAGACCCAGCTTTAGTCCCTGAGTCGGGAAGACCCCCTATAGAATGGATTGACTACCCACTCCAGTGTTAATATGCATGCTTGAGTGCTAAGTTGTTTCAGTAGTGTCCGACCCTGTGCAACGTCAAGGACTGTAGCCCACCAGGCTCTTCTGTCCATGGGATTCTCCAGGCAAGAATACTGGAGTGGGTTGCTGTGCCATCCTTCAGGGGAATCTTCCTGATCCAGGGATCGAACCCCCATCTCTTAAATCTACCTTCATGGGCAGGCAGGTTCCTTACTACTAGAGCCACCTGGGAAGCCCCAATATTTATATTTATTTATTTATCTATTTGTATGTATACTTACTTTATATACTTTATATATATATATATACTTACTTGTGTTCTGTGCTTAGTCATTCAGTCATGTCTGACTCTTTGCAACTCTGTGGACTGTAGCCCGCCAGGCTCCTCTGTCCATGGGATTTCCCAGGCAAGAACAGTGGAGAGGGTTACCATTTCCTACTCCAAGGGATCTTTCCAACCCAGGGAGCAAACCTGCATTGAGGGCATATTCTCACCCATGGAGCCATCGCAGATGCCCATACACTCACTCGATCATGTATTGTGTGTCACATGTAACATGAATTCACGTCATGTCACACATTGAGCCATACTGCAGAGAAGGAATAAGTCTGCTAAAGCTTCTTACAAGTGTTTCCTTTGAGTATCAGAACATGCCACAGTGATGTTGATCCTGCTCTGTCTCTGCACACACTGCCCCGGTGGACCTTGGAAGCCTGAAGGAATGCCAAGGTCCTAGCTCCCTCCTCTCTCAGCTGTAGGACCTGGGCTGAGGGTCTGGCCCCAGGTATAAACTGAGACAGTCAGAGCAGGGATCCCACAGAGTGGGTGGGAGGATGAAAGCCCTGAACAATGTGCCCAGCACGCATGGGACATCAAGCTGAGAGGAGCTGAAGTTCATATTAGACACACTGGAGTGTTTCTCTTGAAATGTAACCTACCGTGCACAGCTAACTCTAAGGGGCCATGTCTAAAAGAGCATACCTATAAAAACTCCCTCATCAGCTGTCCCAGGCTTTCTAATATCACTGCATCTCAGGTGTCCTGGGACAGTGATGGGCAGAAGTCATCCTCATAGTTCCCGAGCTGAACGTGGTGACCCCTTGCAATCATCCGTGTCGGCCCTGGACAGAGTCCCCTACCACGGCAGTGTCACACTCCTTCCTTTGTCTCTGGATGCTCTCACGGGGTAGCACAGAGGACCCTGGCAAACGCTTATTACTAGAAAAGCGCTGCCAAGTTTGCTGATGGTTGATGACTTTTTTATTTTCCTTATTTATTATTGTTTGTTTGTTTGTTTATTGGCTGTGCTGGGTCTTCTTGCCATGCAGGCTTGTCTCTCTCTTTGCAGTGAGCTGCTTTCCCATTGCCCTGGCTTCTTTTGTGGAATATAGGCTCCAGGACACGTGGGCTCAGTAGTTGCAGGGCACAGGCTTTAGCTCCACGGCCTGTGGGGTCCTCCTAGACCAGGGATCGAACCCGTGTCTCCTGCATTGGCAGGTGATTCTTCACCACTGAGCCACCNGAGCTGCTTTCCCATTGCCCTGGCTTCTTTTGTGGAATATAGGCTCCAGGACACGTGGGCTCAGTAGTTGCAGGGCACAGGCTTTAGCTCCACGGCCTGTGGGGTCCTCCTAGACCAGGGATCGAACCCGTGTCTCCTGCATTGGCAGGTGATTCTTCACCACTGAGCCACCAGGAAAGTCCAGCTGATTTAAGAAGACAGACAGATTTAAATACTGATTTCACTTTGTTTCCCCCAGTAGCCAACCAAAGGCAGATTCTAACCTGGTAGACACACCTGTGTGTAGCAAATGGGTGAGTTCACCGAGTCCCCATGCTGGCCTTGGACCTGTCAGTCTTATAAAAATAATAAGAGGAACTGTGAGCCTGTTGAATGCCCACAGGCACTGCACACTGCAGTGGGGAGGAGGGGAGAAAGTTCACATGGTCTGTGGGCCCATCCTTCCCCCATGAGACAGGTAGTGTTAGCCCCATTTCACAGATGAGCAAACTGACACCCAGCAAGTCTCATTTGCCAAAGGTCACACAGCTGCTCAGTGTTTATCTACACTTGAAAAGAGAAAGGCACTGATGTCTGTTCTAGGAATTAGGAACACCGATGCTGAGAACACTTAAAAATAGCCCTGTGCATTTTCCCATTTTTGAAACAGGTTTACTAATCAGGGACAGGGCTCAAAAAATCCAGCAAAATGACTCAGTTCCTAGCAAAATGTCACGGCTCCCCAGCGCTTTGGGACAACCCCAGCAAAGCCTTCGAGGAGAGACAGAGAGAGAAGAAAAGAAAATGGCCAGAGCCATTTCCTCCGTGTCACCCTGCAGCAGCCTGTCCATCAGCCGAGGGCGAGGGGCTCACAAGGCGAGAACGCCCGCTCTAAAGGCAAGGGCAGGCTGGAGGGTTCACTTCCTGTCTTCTAAATATACTCTCGTTCTGATGGTATCTCACCCCCTGCGTCATGGAGCATGATCGCCCTTTGCTGTGCAGATAGCTCAGGGACTCCTCAGCCAGGAGGAAGCCAGACTTTCTAAAGGCCTTCAGGAGCAGTATGCTCAGGCCCTACTCAAGCACTGGGCAGTCTCTTCCCCTGCTCCTCTCTAACTCCTTTTCTCCCTCCTGCTCCTCCCCATTCTGCTCCTC
>SJYX01017001.1:9983-35090 GCA_006410675.1 Oreotragus oreotragus
CTCCTTGGAAGAAAAGTTATGACCAACCTAGATAGTATATTCAAAAGCAGAGACATTACTTTGCCGACTAAGGTCCATCTAGTCAAGGCTATGGTTTTTCCAGTGGTCATGTATGGATGTGGGAGTTAAACTGTGAAGAAGGCTGAGTGCTGAAGAACTGATGCTTTTGAACTGTGGTGTTGGAGAAGACTCTTGAGAGTCCCTTGGACTGCAAGGAGAGCCAACCAGTCCATTCTGAAGGAGATCAACCCTGGGATTTCTTTGGAAGGAATGATGCTAAAGCTGAAACTCCAGTACTTTGGCCACCTCATGCCAAGAGTTGACTCATTGGAAAAGACTCTGATGCTGGGAGGGATTGGGGGCAGGAAAAGAAGGGGACGACAGAGGATGAGATGGCTGGATGGCATCATGGACTCGATGGACGTGAGTCTGAGTAAACTCCGGGAGTTGGTGATGAACAGGGAGGCCTGGCGTGCTGCGATTCATGGGGTCACAAAGAGTGGGACACGACTGAGCAACTGAACTGAACTGATGTGTATGCAGGACGGAACATACACTTCTAAGGGACTAATGCTGAAAGAGTTTATATGACTGAATGAAACAAAGACGACAACACCAGTTAAACCCACATCTTTGAGGGTCCAGACTATTTGCTGTCAGGAGTTAGGAGATGTGTTAAATTGGACTGCCTTCAGTTTAGTTGCTCAGTCGTGTCCGACATTTTGTGACCCCATGGAATGCAGCATGCCAGGCTTCCCTGTCCATCACCGACTCTCAGAGCTTGTTCAAACTCATGTCCATCAAACTGCTGATGCCATCCAACCATCTTATCTTATGTCATCCCCTTCTCTTGCCTTCATTCTTTCCCAGCATCAGGGTTTTTCCAATGAGTCAGTTCTTTGCATCACGTGATGCGAAGTTTCAACTTCAGCATCACCTTACAATGAATATTCAGGACTGACTTCCTTTTGGATTGACTAATTTGATCTTCTTACAGTCCAAAGGACTCTCAGAGTCTTCAACACCACCGTTCAAAAGCATCAGTTCTTCAGTGCTCAGCCATCCTTATGGTCCAGCTCTCACATACGTACATGACTATTGGAAAAACCATAGCTTTGACTATACAAACCTTTGTTGGCAAAGTAATGTCTCTACTTTTTGATATGCTGTCTAAGTTTGTCATAGGTTTTCTTCCAAGGAGCAAATGTCTTTTAATTTCATGGTTGCAGTCACCACCTGTAGTGATTTTGGAGCCCCAAAAAATAGTCTCTCACTGTTTCCATTGTTTCCCCATCTCTGTGCCATGAAGTGATGGGACCAGATGCCATGATCTTAGTTTCTTGAATGTTGAGTTTTAAACCAACTTTTTCACTCTCCTCTTTCATTTTCATCAAGAGGCTCTTTAGTTCCTCTTTGCTTTCTGCCGTAAGAGTGGTTTCATCTGCTTATTTGAGGTTATTAATGTTTCAAAATACAAATTTTTATTTGTACACATTTTTGATTGCCTTAACAAAATACAATAGACTGAGTGGCTTAAACAGCAGCATTCTCTGTTAAAAGAGAGCTCTTCTTTTAAGGGGTACCTGAACTGAACTGAACTGAATTCCACCTTAGGGGTCCCACACTCATGACCTCATCTAAACCTCCCAAAGGCATCAGCTCCAAATACCATCATCTTTGGAGGTTAGGACTTAAACACAGGACTTTTTAGAGGGACATAGATATGCAGGCCATAACACCTAGTAAATTTCAGTTTGATTTGGTTTTGGGTGCTCTTCATTTTCATTTTAACTTGAGAAAAGAAAGTTTGTAACACTGATCAATTTGGGACTTTAAGGACTAGATACATAAGGACAAAACACTGGAAAGTGTCAGAGAAATATAATGTTTAGGCAGGAAATCTCTAATTGTGATTTCCCTTCATTTATAGAAGAAAAAAGAAGTAGGAATTTTGAGCAATTTTAAGACTTTATAGAGATCTGTATGCTAATATGGTTAGAGAGAAAGATCAGAATCCACTTAAATCTCAGCCAATGTCTTCCTACAGTGTAACGCTATTTCTCTCATTCTTGCCAGTGATCGACCATCTGTGGCCAGCAGTAAGGCATTTGATTTCTGTTGGCTAATTTTAAAAATCATGGCTTTTGTCATTTCCATCTAGAAAACCTTGAAAATTTATTTTTAGAATTTTAAGGAGCGTCTGAGATAAATGAGCATCAGTGATAATGTTTAAAGACCATAATAAACTGGAGTAAGAGGGAAACTTCCCTTGATGAAAGATACAATCCCATAAACAGTAAAAGGAACAAGAGAAAGTCTCCCATTGGAATTCATCTGTTGTGAATATTGGATACATACATTGTTTCTTAAATTACTTTTAGTTTGGGGAGTCATTTAATAACATGCTACTACTTTTTAAATGGTTGAATCTAGTAAAATAACCATTTCATCAAGTTGCATAAAAATTATTCATTTCATCAAATGCATTATCTTTTTTAAATTTAACCTTTTGGGGTGAACCAAAAAAAAAGACCATATAAGAAGCAAAATAAGAGGTTTATATAGGATATGCTTGAATATGCCTTAGGATTCTGGAAGAATCTGCAAGAAAAAGGTAACAAGAACTGCCTCTAGGAGGGGGAGTAGACTGGAGAGAATGTTGGGGAGATCTACATTTCAGCACAAACTTTTTGCAGCTTTTGAATTTTGTACCATGTGCATAAATTACCATTTAAAAGCTTTAAGCATAAAATTTGCTTTTAAACAATAAAGGCATTTGAGTTTTTACAAGTTAGATTTGGAGAACACAAGGAGCTGTCTTGCTGCTGCTTGGAATACAATGTCCTGAAATATCCTGGCCGAATTTCTAGAGTCATTTTGTCTGAGTCGTTCAGAAGGGCCATGGCCTCCATCGCCACTGTACTGTTTTGCTTTGTTATTTACTGTAGCTGTGATGAGGCGGTGTGCAGAGCCCCAGAAGAGAAGCCTGCACCTTAGTCACTGGCAAAGTGCTGACTGGAGAAGTTTTGTTCTCTATCATGTTTTTTCAATCAAAACTGGCTGCTTGCTCCACTTTTTTTGTTGTTTGTTTTTCCTAAGTCCATACAAATGTCAAAATTGCGTTCACATTTCCAACTATAAAGTTAACCTGACCAGCAAAAGGGAAACTGTCCGCTTCCAGGACTTGACTTTACTAGGGATTTTTCAAGCATGAAGTTTTTAATAAGCCCTCTGCATGCAGTATTTCATTTCCTTCAGACGAGACACTACCTCACGGCCTCCACACGGCCTCCCCTTGGCTCTCAGCAGCTGCTCTCTGTGTGTAACCTGCCCAGGGGGCTGTCCAACCTCCTCCCATGGAACATGACATGTTTCTAAAGAGATATGGCAGTTAAAAAAATTTTTTAACAGGTTTGTATAGCTACTTCACTCTAAAGTCATGAAGTTGCATGTTTATGCGGTTATGGAGAGTACTAGGGACCTGGGCAAAAGCCACCAGTGCTTCAGGGACCACAGGTTCTTTGAAGAATGCTGATGGAGGGAGTTGTGAAGCTTTGGGCCTTGCCACTCCTGGAATATCAAATATTTTCTCTTTCTTGCTTTCCTTTTTGTGGACCCCCAAAACAACAAAAAAAATTTTTTCTTCTTGGAATAAATATGGAATTTAGAGATGAACCTATAACCTTTGGACATCAGTTTTTTATTAAGTGTTGGGTGGAGTAAGGTCAGCATTTCCAGAGACAACTCGCCAAGAAAGGTGGTAAATCAGCATTTTTACAATCTACCGTGAGAGTTTGAAAAAGCAAGAACTTAAATAACACTGCCGGGTGTAAGGTCGGACCCTGGGGGCCATAATGGGCTGCCCCTCCCCTTCCTCCCGCCGGTGGGGGAGGTCTCCAACGGAAGGAGCCTCCCAGATCCCGGGGACCAATTACAGCACACTTCGCCGGCTAAAGCCGCCCTACCCCAGCCACGTAGAAGGACCTGTCAGCCGGTGATGCCATCTAGCCTGACCATCCCTCCCAACGAACATATAAAAACCACCTGCACCACGGTCCGGGCGCGGACTTCCTCGACCTGCCTCGTTCGGATCCGTACTGCCGGGTGTAAGGTCGGACCCTGGGGGCCATAATGGGCTGCCCCTCCCCTTCCTCCCGCCGGTGGGGAAGGTCTCTAACGGAAGGAGCCTCCCAGATCCCGGGAGCACACTTCGCCAGCTAAAGCCGCCCTACCCCAGCCACGTAGAAGGACCTGTCAGCTGGTGATGCCATCTAGCCTGACCATCCCTCCCAACGAACATATAAAAACCACCCGCACCATGATCCGGGCGCGGACTTCCTCGACCTGCCTCGTTCGGATCCGGGAATCCTGCCTGGGAGCACTTCGCCATTAAAAAAAGCCTGTTAGACACTCTTTTCGGGGTCCTGGTCGTCTTTACCTAACACTGGGAATTACAGACTCTGCTATAATTGCACACTGGGGCACATCCATATGGGAGGGAAGTTTTTATTTATTCTTCATCTGCTTGGTTGGGGCTGGAACTGGGCTGTGTGCTGCCTGTATAACATCCAGGACTGATGCTCTCAAATGTACCATCCATGGAGTGAGGTCAAAGGCTATCATTTATACCCCGACTGGTACTGCTTTTCACTGTTTGTTTGATGGGGAAGTGGAGGATGAGAAGAATTTAGAAGCCATGGAGAGATGGGCTCACTTGGGTGGAAACAATGAAGAAAATGTAGAGATGGTAGACCTAATATGGGCACTATTATGTGTATTTTCGGAGAAGGCAATGGCGACCCACTCCAGTACTCTTGCCTGGAGAATCCCAGGGACGGAGGAGCTTGATGGGCTGCCATCTATGGGGTCACACAGAGTCGGACACGACTGAAGCAACTTAGCAGCAGCAGCAGCATGTGTATTTTTGGCCTTTGCCAAAATATCAGGCTTAGTGTCCACTTTTGGTTCTTTAAAATAAGCAACAAAATAGGAAGTTCAGGACATGGAGAACCTTAGCAGAGACCCTCTGACTATCCAGAGAGTTACCTGGATACC
This sequence comes from Oreotragus oreotragus, assembly GCA_006410675.1. Classification (NCBI taxonomy): domain Eukaryota; kingdom Metazoa; phylum Chordata; class Mammalia; order Artiodactyla; family Bovidae; genus Oreotragus; species Oreotragus oreotragus. The sequence goes on from SJYX01017001.1 coordinate 15,039, forward strand.
TTCTCTTTAATGGTTTATCTCTGTGCTCACTAGATTATTTTCTTTGGTACCGTTATTTTCCTTTTAGATTGTCATGGCAACCCACTCCAGTATTCTTGCTTGGAGAATCCCATGGACTGAGGAGCCGGTTGAGCTGCAGTCCACAGGGTCACAAAGAGTCGGACACGACTGAGTGACTTTACTTACTTACTTACTTACTTAAGATGTGGGCCAACAACCTTCTTTTGAGGGAAGAGAGGATTATTTTTCAGCAAACTCATGTTTGCTTCAAAGTGACGGCAAGTAAGAACAGAGGCTTATATGCTTATATTTTATATGCTTATATCTTTCTGAGGTGGGGAATGTGGAAGGCGAAATTGATTGGCAGTGCTGTCAAAAGCATATTGACTCTTTTTAATGTGGCTTCCCTGGGCAACATTAAACAATAACAAAATCTTAGTGTGAATAGAAAAACTTCTCTAGGGGAATTTGTAAGCATCATGTGTTCTGTTTATTGCAACAGTGTAAAATTTATCTTTCTGAGAAAGGTACATGAAGATCTCCATGTGCTTTTACTTTAGTGAAAGAGATAACAGTTACAATTTGCTAATCCAAATTGTTTCCCAAAAGTGGGAAAAAAAATCACTAGTTTTACAGCAAGTATCCCATATTTATGGAATATAATGTCACTGACTGCAAGAACCACTGTTATTTTACAGATTGCTGAAGAAAGAAAAAATACTGTCAATTAAATTTACATAACATTTTTCTCTCAGAGTTTTTATTTCCTTCTTATTGAATGAGCTGTTTTAGAGTTATTTAGACATAGATTATTATAATATGGAACTCTTAGGCTTTTCCTAAAAAGAAAAACAAGCAAATTAAATTGGTTGAGATATTCCAAAAACTTCTTCATATTTAGATGTTGTCTCTTCTACAAACTTTTTCACTCAAAGCAGTAGATACTGTGATTTTCCACATACTATTGCTACTGACCCGGGTCTTAGACTCTAATCAATAGAAATTGATACGAGGTCAGATGAGAGATTCAGGCAAGGCTTTATTAGGATTGAGGCTGCAACATGGTGTGAAAACCAATGACAGGTGCCCTTGCTCACCCCCTAAGCAGCGGCGAGTTTTTCCTTGAATGGGGTAAGTGTAGGGGTGAGTCTGTGGGTTGGGTGGAGGGGTAGCTTGGGTGGTCTTCCCACCCCCTTGGTGATGTTACATGCGGGATCATGTGCAGTACTCTGTTTTGCTCCCAACATATCAGAAGTGGCAGTTACACTTTTGGTCTTTTTGCATCATGCTGTTCATAATTTGCCTTAACTGCCCATGCGTGCATTTGTGTTTAGCCCCTGGTATGTGTGTGTGTTAGTCACTCAGTTGTGTCTGACTCTTTGCGACCCCATGGACTGTAGCCCTCCAGGCTCCTCTGCTCATGAAACTCTCCAGGCAAGAATACTGGAGTGGGTTGCCTTTTCCTTCTCCAGGGGATCTTCCCAATCCAGGGATCAAATCCAGGTCTCCTGCATTGCAGGCGGATACTTTACCATCTGAGCTAGAAGGGAAATCCTAGCCCCTGATAGCTTCTTTGTATTCTATTGCTTGGGGAGATGTTTGTCCAGGTCCCAGGTCCCAGCCTGTCTCACTGTTACCTTCCATGGTGTCAGGAGCGTTGCTGATGTCATATTTCTTTAAAACCATCCTTCACTTTTTTCCACAAATTCCTTCAGAACCACTGAAACCCACCTTACTACTTTGGATATATTGTAACAACACACTGTGACAATCATATCCTGACTCTGCCTGTCCAATAGGGCTTAGGAGATGCCTCACTGTTGCAGAGAAGTAAAACATGCAGGAAAAAAAAAAAAAAAATCTGTGATGTAGAACTGACACCTCGCCCTACAAATTGGAGTTTGTTGGAGGTCTTCTGAGTACACATGATACTTTGGGAAGGACATGTGATGATCTTTTACATTTATATGCCATGATACACCAGTCCAGTTGTAGGATTCATTCATTTATTCAACCATCCACCCATCCATCCATCCAACTATGTACTCAGTCATACAATGCATTTATTGAAGGCCCAGGCATAATACTTGATGCTGACAATACAATGATAATTAATAGAGCAGGGTCCTGAACCTTAAGAAGCTTGCAGAAAAATTCAGAAATAGTCTTAAACACAATAGTTACAATATGATACTATTTGTGAAGCAACAGAAATATATGGCATCTGGTCCCATCACTTCATGGGAAACAGATGGGGAAACAGTGGAAACAATGTCAGACTTTATTTTTGGGGGGCTCCAAAATCACTGCAGATGGTGACTGCAGCCATGAAATTAAAAGATGCTTACTCCTTGGAAGAAAAGTTATGACCAACCTAGATAGCATATTCAAAAGCAGAGACATTACTTGCCACCAAAGTCCATCTAGTCAAGGCAATGGTTTTTCCAGTAGTCATGTATGGATGTGAGCCAAAGAATTGATGCTTTTGAAGTGTGGTGTTGGAGAAGACTCTCAAGAGTTCCTTGGACTGCAAGAAGATCCATCCTAAAGGAGATCCTAACGGAGATCAGTCCTGGGTATTCACTGGAGGGACTGATGTTGAAGCTGAAACTCCAATACTTTGGCTGCCTCATGCGAAGAGTTGACTCATTGCAAAAGACCCTGGCGGAGGAGAAGGGGATGACAGAAGATGAGATGGCTGGATGGCATCATCGACTTGATGGACATGGGTTTGGTTAGACTCTAGGAGTTGGTGATGGACAGGGAGGCCTGGCGTGCTGCGATTCACGGGGTCTCAAAGAGTCTGACATGACTGAGCAGCTGAACTGAACTGGTTACAAAAAAAATAAACAAACAAACTTCTTTGCTAGGGAAGGTTGAACAGACCAGACCTGCTGTTTAGATGGAGCAGGGATATTTCTGGTCCCCAAAATAGCCTCATACATTTCTTAGCCATACTACACTCAAGCAGAGAGCATTGTCAAATGAAAAGCACTGCTGTCCACCTCTGACTGCAGTTGGGTTGTTTACGGTGTAAACGCCTATCACTCCATGGGCCTCTCAGGATTGGAGAGCTACAGTCTTAGACAGGAGGTGTGCTGTAACTTCAGTAGCACACTAGTAGAAATTGGAGAGGAAGTTGGAAACGTGGGCTAGAGCCAACAGGGGTAACCCAGGTGTGCAGCTGGCCCCAAAGAAGCTAACCCATAGTACACATGACACTAAACCAGGGCTGTGGTCAACTTGAGGCTGACACTCAAGAGATGATCCTAACATTTCCTGGCAGACAGCACTGTTATGACTAGCCAGCTGGCAATGTTTTCTTTGCAGTAACATCCAATCAACTACTGCAGTGGAAAAATAGGTTCTTCTGTTGAGCCAGGGAAGGAGTCACACTGCAGTTATAGAGGTTTCAACCTGGGAACTGGAACGTGCTTACAAGATCAGGGTAGAAGCCAGTCTTGGGAAATCACAGGGAGATTTAGAGAGAAATGTTTTTCAATGGGCCTCTGAACTCAACAGCTTACCCCAGGCACACAGACTTTATGCTGTAAGACTTATTCTACACTTTCTTCTCTGCATCCTGCCTCTTCCTCCCGGGGATAAGAGACCTCTAAGAGATTCCTCGACCTACTCAGGATTGGCCCAGAAAATTCCCTGGATAAACCAACAGGGAGAAGACCTTTATCACAGCTAATGGGGTATGGCACCCACATTGTTTTAAGAGGGAATTGAGAAAAGAACTGCCAACATTTATCCAGCTAGGAGGTGGTGAAGGTGACAGCCTTTGCCTTGAACACAAGCTTTCTGTTTCCAAAGTCCCTGAGGGGCATGCTGATAACCTAGTAGGAATGGAGAGTCCTTCTTCCCTGGGCTTAGCCTCTGCACAAAGGAAAACGATTCTTGCCCATGCATCTTTTCCCCAGTTAGAGGACTCCAGAAGGAAATGTTAGTGGTTGCAACTGGATTTCCTCACCTGAGAGAAGGATTTCCTTTTTTTTTTTTCCAAGCCTGACTTTCATTTGGTCACAGTTCACTAATGGGTGGGATCATCACATTGAGAGCAGACAAGCATCTTCTGCTCACAATGGCAGTTTTCTCAGGGCAGACCCTTAGCTCACACTTCTGCTTCCTGCATTCTTCCTTTGGGCCTTCTGTTCTCACACAGGAGGGCCACTTGGGCAGAACTCTTGACCCACCCTGCAGAGGCAGGCTCTGCCAGGACCCTTTCTCCCCAGAGGAAGCCAAGGCCTCTTTCGTTTGCTCTCTTTCATCTCGTCTAACAGCTTCCTATTAGTTTGACAGCCCAGATAGCGGGGTCTGGGGAGCCTAGGCAGCTCAACAGTATGCTCTGGGATAACTACATGATTTTTTTTAAAACTTCTTTCTTGTTTCCTTATTATGGCACTGGTGAGTGTGTTCTGAATTGACTTTTTCCAACGTGGTGGAAGTTACTAGGTGTTAAGAGACTGAGACTTACTTAAACCTCTTGGTCTTAGCCCTGCTACAGAGCCTTTTCTAGAGGGGTCTTGATTATTGAGTATTTTCTAAGATATTTGACCTTTCTCACTTCTCTGTTCTGCGTTTAATACTTTTAGCATATAACCTGGAGAAAAAAAAAGAAGCGAGAAACAGGATTTGAGCCCTAAAACCCAAATTCCACCTTGAACCCACAACAACAGCTTTGTCCATGATCAATGATAGGTACCAGTCAGTGATGGGAGAAGGCAACGGCACCCCACTCCAGTACTCTTGCCTGGAAAACCCCATCGACAGAGGAGCCTGGTGGGCTGCAGTCCGTGGAGTCACGAAGAGTCGAATACCATTGAGTGACTTCCCTTTCACTTTTCACTTTCATGCATTGGAGAAGGAAATGGCACCCCACTCCAGTGTTCTTTCCTGGAGAGTCCCAGGGACGGGGGAGCCTGGTGGGCTGCCGTCTATGGGGTCGCACAGAGTCGGACACGACTGGAGCGACTTAGCAGCAGCAGCAGCAGTCAGTGATAGGTGCTCAGTAAATGTTTAATTTTATAGAGAAATCACGTGTCTGTGCATCATTAGTGTGCTTCATCACAGAAAATATTCTCACATTTTCTAATCAATTAGTCCAAGGACCTTTTCTACCTTGTCCTAACAACTAAGAGCTGCCATTTAGCATATGCTAAATAAGTTTCCATATGAGGCGGTGACATTTCTAAATGAAGCCATAAACTATTATGAGTTATTTTCATTCACTAGCATCCAAGACAAACAGTGCATCTTCTGCCTTTTGACAGCAATTGTTTGTTTGGAAGAATGTTTTCTAGGGTAATGCAGCATGAAAATAAAATTATGACAATCAGAAAGTTTTGCACACTAAAGAGGAGCAGACAATGTAGAATTGAAAGGAGGCAATGAGTCACACTGTAGGTTGGAAAACAATTCCTGAAACACTTGTGAAATGCCAGCTAAAGAGACATTCAGCTAAGGGATAACAGTTTTATCTAATCAGAATTTTTGGCATGATATGAAATTATTTTCTATGATTAGTGCTTCCTACACGACAGAAGTATCCTTTATATCCAAAGTTATATTAAAAATGATACAAAGAGTCAACTCATTAGAAAAGGCCCTGATGCTAGGAAAGATTGAAGGCAGGAGGAGAAGGGGATGACAGAGGATGAGATGGTTGGATGGCATCATCGACTCAATGGACACGAGTTTGAGCAAGCTCCTGAAGGACAGGGAAGCCTGGCATGCTCCAGTCCGTGGGGTCACAAAGAGTCAGACACAACCAAGCCACTGAACAACAAATATCAAAAATGAAAGCATTTTTAAAAAGAAACAGAAATACTTCTTTCTGTGGCAGTGTCTTCTGAAGGGTGATAAAGTGTTTCTTTCATTTAAAATAATACCTTGAGTTAAGGTTTTAGAGCTAGAGAGAAAGATTTCTTCTGGTGATTTGCATTGTCTTCACAATGCAAAGTTGCTTAGCTAAATTTCTGTTTCTTAAGAATTGTGGTTAGTTGAAATCTATGAAGAAATTACTTTTGGTTTTTGTCAAGGTGATAATCAGTAACTGATTCAACTCAACTCAATTCTTTTGGCCCATTATGTGATGTTGTATAAATCCAAAATTAAGAGAAAAGAGGTCAGGCCTGTGAAATGGCCACTGAATATTTAACTGGTTAATCTCCTTTGTGGTTTTGGAAAGTGAATTAACTTTACTGGGCCTTAATCTTCTTATTTGTAGAATTAAGGGAGTAAGTTAGAAGACCCTGTTGGAGGCCTCTCTGTTTTACTTCTCTTTCCTTACTTTCCTTTTACCACTTATTTTATTTGGGAAAATAAGTCTGTATTTTATAATCCTGCCAACCAGTTACAACTATTGCATTTATTCAGACATTTATTTCCAACCCTCTTACTTTATTGCTTCTATTTGTAGGAACAAAGAGATATAGATAAAATGCTTCATGTGTATGAAATAACTACAGCTGGAGCCTTACTCCTCTCTAACATGCTGCATGACTTTTAACAAGGAATTTGTGCTTTAGCATTGTGTACAGGCTTCCCTGGCGGCTCAGTGGTAAAGAACCCGCCTGCCAATGCAGGAAACACAGATTCAGTCCCTAGATTGGGAAGATCCCCTCGAGAAGGAAATGACAACCCACTCCAAAATTCTTGTCTGGAGAATCCCATGGACAGTAAAGCCTGGTGGACTATAGTCCATAGAGTCTCCAAGACTTTGACATGACTGAAACGACTTAGCACATACAAGGGCTGATAACATGCCATTTGCACTACACCATGGAGTAGAAAAAAGAAACTATGTATTACGGAAAATCCTGCTAATTTTAACAGACAATGTTGTGCCAACAAGAAAACAATACCAAGCTGAGTTCTCAGTTTGGCTGAGTTTGCTTATCTGAATGTATATACTTTGAAATATCATTTCCAGGTTTATAGTTACTGCTGGAAAGCCTTCTAAGCAAGATGTATTTCTAGTTTGCACATTGTGGTAGCCATCCTCTACACAGTCCCCCAGTGATCCTCGCCTCCTCTGTTATGTAGGGTTGACCACTTATAACTAATATGGTATTGTGTAAATGATGGCATGTGACTTCTGAGGGTAGATAATGAAAGACATATGGCTCCCACCTTGTATTCTTTGGAATTATTTTCTTGGAAGGAAGTCAGCCACTGTGTCATGAAAACACTCCAGCAACTTTATATAAAATTACACATGGTGAGGAATTGCTGCTTCCTGCCAACAGCCAGCTCCAACTTGCCAGTGATTGAATGAGCCATCTTGGAATCAGATCCTCCAGTTTCAGTCCATCCTTCAGATGATTGCTCTTCCAATCATCATATTTACAGCAGCCGTGAGACACCCTGATGCAGAACCACCCAGGGCCAGCTAAGCCACTCTGGAATTCTTGAACCACAAGAACTATGTTAACTAAATGTTTAGAGCTGCTTTAAGGGGCCACTTTTGGGGGCTTCCCTGGTGCTCAGATGGTAAACCTGCTTCATGAGGGTCACTTGTTACTCAGCAATAAATAACTAATATACAAGTCAAAAGAAAAGTGTAATGGCTTCTTACTCATGTGTAGGAAAGAAAATGTTCTTTATTTTCTGTAACTCAACATAATCTCCATTTTAAACTTCATTGTATCTGATTATGGGAAAAATAAACAACTCATTCTGAAGTAATTTAGTAACTTCAGATTTTAACACAGGTAATTCAGGATTTTTCCTCACTCCCCATCTGGCTAGGAGTAACACCTATGATCAGAGGAAAATGACTTACCTGATGTCGTAGTATTAGAAGTGCGGATGGAGCTCTTATCCCTTGTCTTTGCAAATGTCTTCAGCGCTCTCCACTAGAATATTAATGGCCTAACAGGTGATTTATTATAAAGGTGGACTTTTCAGTATTCTTTCTAGGTCAAATGCTTTTCCCTGTTTTATCATCTCTGATAGTTCATTACGATCCAAGGGAATTGTATAAGATACAGAAAAAAATGATAAAGTCTCACCTTAAAATGCTATGGCTTATTGTGGCAGTAGAAGGCCAATGTTAATTTGAATGTGTGAAAGTGAAAGTCACTCAGTCCTGACCAACTCTTTGCAACTATATAGTCCATGGAATTCTCCTTCTTCAGGGCAGAATACTGGAGTAGGTAGTCTTTCCCTTCTCCAGGGGATCTTCCCAACCCAGGGATCAAACCCAGGTCTCCCACATTGCAGGCAGATTCTTTACCAGCTGAGCCACAAGTGAAGTCCAAGAATAACTGGAGGGGGTAGCCTAGCCTTTCTGCAAGGAATCTTCCTGACCCAGGAATCAAACTGGGGTCTCCTGCATTGCAGGTGGATTCTTTACCAGCTGAGAAACCAGGGAAGTCCTTTGAAAGTCCTTTCCTTTTCTCTGTGTCATGAGTTATCCATGTAGTTTTAATACTTGAAAGCTTTCCTGGAAGGGCAGAAAGTAAAAGAAGCTACTTCGACATTGCTTGATTCTTTAAAGTGAATGATCATTTGGGGAGCTTTATAGTGGATGCCTCAAACTGTCTTCAATATTTTAAGATAATTTTTTTTTTTTAAGCTGCAGCTCTTTGGAATAGCTGTCATGACTCTCCTTCGGTCAGATAGAAGTGAGTGTGTTGAATAAATGACTAATAAAACATGTCAGTGATGGAATGTGGATTATTAGCATTCTGGACTGGAGTTGCCATCTAGTGAACCACATACTTAGGGGCAAGATTCTTTAAAAGAAATTACCTATGACAGTCCATCAGGACAGATGCTGCAGGGTGGCATGTCCCGTCACATGGTATGCCTCAGAAATGAACAAAATCGACCCTTATGTTACCTCTCATTTGATGTTTTTCCCTTTGTTTCTTAGTCTTTGTTTCAGTACTAGAATTTAAATGACTTTGACCATGTTCTGTGTTCAGTGGTATCTCCAGGTTTAGGCTACCTCATCTAAGTAACAGCCTAAGACACGTTCCTGCCATACAACTCTCCTTCTATTTTTATCATAGCAAAAGCAATCCTCTTGTTAGCCTCTATAATTCTCATATAAGCTGACGGATAAAAATAATACATTGGGAGGCCACTAGTAAGAGAAATTCTCTCCTTTTAGGAGATACAATTTCATGACCCAATTGTTCTTTTGATTTTTCTTGCCATTTCTTAAATCCCAGGTCAGTGTTGCTTGTGAAATAACCTGAGTCCTTAGAATATATTACCATGCCATCAGTAGATGTGTATTTATTTTTCTACCTTACATATTTTATTTGTTTTTTGGTTGCTTATCTATTTTGCTTTATCAGTTTATAGTATTGATTTTTGATTCATTGCATGTCTTTTGGTATATGAAAGCAAGTCATAAAGGAATATCATAACACAGTACAAAAACTGATAACAGAACAATAATATGGAGTTCTGAAATAATGATTAAATCAAAGAAAGATGAAGAAAGACTGGTGTGATAGTAAGCACTATAACCAAGGTCTTAAAATGAGATGATTCCTGTTGTAGTTCATGTATAAAATCAATTTGAGAAACAAACATAAATTCTGATGTTTGAAGCAAGGTGAAAGGCAAGGTATATAAAGAGGACAGTGAGTGTAATTATTATAGCAACAAGTGACATATTGAATTGTAGGGACAGTCAATTACCTTGTCCCTTTGAATTTCCATTGTAGCATTAGGGACTCTCAGTGAAATGTATTCTTGGAGAGACAGGCTAGTCTATTTAAAGTCAAGAAATTCTATGCTATGAACAAAGACATCTCATTCCCCAAAATAATTTTCACTTTTATACTTCAGAAGCTTAGAAACGTTATCCTGCTTTGAAAATATTTTTATTCTCTGTTGGCCATTTCAGTATTATTTGGAGATCTGTGGACTTGGACTTGCTGTGTTACAGTGTCTGTGACTTTCTTTATCTTCTTTAGTATTAAATGGACATTTCCTAACATAGAAATACACGCTGTTAACTCTCAGACAGGCAGTTTCTTAACATAGAAATGCACTCTGTCAACTCTTGTACATTCATCATCAATATCAAAAGTATCTGCTGAGTGGCTATTAAGTATTTGTCACCATAAATATGCTGTAGTGAACCAACAATACATTCTAACTGAAAAATACAGCCTGGTACATTGTTGATAACCATATTACTTTTCTGTGTGAACACAGGAATAAAAAGCCTGTGCAAAATACTGTCAATCCAAAATCAGCAGCATATACAGAAGCAATTACATCACAGATATAACTAAGTTTATCTCAGGGATGCCAAGAGTGGTTCCACACTGGAAAATTATAAATGTAATTCATTATATTAATTAATTTTTAAAAAGCCATATACCAATTCCATTTAAACAGAAAAATCATTTGATAAAATACAACACCCATTCAAATTAAAAATAATTTAGTAATCTATGAATAGAAGAAAATATTTTATCTTGATAAATATTATTTTTAAATATCTAAAGAAAACTTTATTCTTAATGGAAAACTATTGAAAGTATTCTCTTTAATGATAAAATTAAGATAAGGTGTTCACTTTACTGTATACAATCAACTTTTATTGAAGGCTCTTGTCAATTCCATAAGACACAAACATACACACACACACACAAACTAAAGGCATAGAGATTAGCAAGGGAGTAATAAAATGTTCATTATTTGAAGATTGCTGATTTATTTATTAGAATAAATAAGAGAATAAAGCAAATTGAACATAGATTAAATCAATATACCAACATTAATTTCATTTTAAAATACTAGCTAAATTTTGTTATTTTTAAAACTGCATGATATTTAAAATGACAACAAAAATATAAGAGCCTTGGAAGTAAATCTAACAAAAAATTGTGCAGAACCTGGTTGGAGATATTATAAAACTTTATGGAGAAACATTAAAGAATACTTAAATTGTGAAATTTATCAGGTATACATATAGGAAGATCCAATATCATAAAGATTTTAATTTTTCCCAATATTATCTATAAAAATGCATTCCAGTAAAAAAACAAAACCACCTCGATAGAATTTTTAGAGACATTTGAAAAGTTGCTTCTGGAACATATATCAAAGTACAAAATGCTAAGAATAGACAATGGGATAGTAGGATATGTCCCACCCACATCAATGTTTATTATAAAGCTTTACTACCTGTGACAGTGTGGTGTTGGCATCAGTTCAGTTGTTGGTATGGTCTCTGTTAAAAACAGAAGAGGAAAGTCAATAAAATAGGTACATACATTTATCAATACATGATATATTACAGAGTTACTGTCTTATAATGTTGCTCAGACAATTAGTTATCTATGTGGGAAAAAATTAAATTATGTCCCTACCTCTTGCCATAATCATGGATTAAAGGCTTATATGTAAAAGGCAAAACTTTAGAGCATTTAGAAGAAATGACAGAAGAATATCTTTTTGACAGTGAAATAAGGAAAAAAACTTCTTCAATCAAGAGGCACTAAACATCAAAGAAAAGATTAATGTTTGCTTATATGAAAATTAAGAATTTCTGTCTTTCATATAGTACAATATAAAAAGTGCAAAAACTAACCACCCCTTCCCCCCAAAAAAGGTGAGAAAATATTTGCAACAAATATAACAAGTATATAAGATCCATGTGTTAAAAAATAAAGAAAAAGAACTAAACAGATAAAAGGGTAAACAGTATGAATAGGTATTTCCGAGAAGAAATCTGGGGCTTCCCTGGTAGCTCAGCTGGTAAAGAATCCACCTGCTTTACGGGAGACCTGGGTTTGGTCCTTGGGTTGGGAAGATTGCCTGGAGGAGGTCGGACAACCTGCTCTAGTATTCTTGCCTTGAGAATCCCCATGGACAGAGGAGCCTGGCAGGCTACAGACCATGGGGTTGCAAAGAGTCGGACATGACTGACTAAGTGCGCACACACACACACACACACAGAAGAAACCTGAATGGCCAACAAACATTCGAGAAGGTACCTAGCCTCATTAGCAACCAGAAAAATATGAGTTGAGACCCCAGTCAAGTATTATTTTCCATTAATTAACTATCAAAAAGAAGTCTGATATACCATGTGTTGACAAGAATATAACTAAACAGATATGTATATACTACTTCTTATGCATGTGTGCTCAGTTGTGTCCAACTCTTTGTAGCCCCTGGGCTGTAGGCCACCAGGCTCCTCTATCCATAGGATTTCCCCAGCAAGAATACTGGAGTGGGTTTCTATTTCCTTCTCCAGAGGATCTTCCTGGCCCAGGAATCCAACCCACTTCTCCTGAGTCTCCTGCATTGCAGGAAGATTCTTTACCACTGAGCCACGAGGAAAGCCCCTTATGTATGCTAATAGAATGCAAACAAGCAAAAATTCTTTATAAAACAATGTATCATTATCTTATAAAATAAATGTTTACAGGACCTGAAATCCAACAATTCTACTTCTAGTTATAGTCTCAGAGAAACTCTTGCACATGTGCACCATAACAGACTATGCCAAAGCCTTTGACTCTGTGGATCACAATAAACTGTGGAAAATTCTTCAAGAGATGGGAATACCAGACCACCTGACCTGCCTCTTGGGAAATCGGTATGCAGGTCAGGAAGCAACAGTTAGAACTAGACATGGAACAACAGACTGGTTCCAAATAGGAACAGGAGTACATCAAGGCTCTATATTGTCACCTGCTTATTTAACTTATATGCAGAGTACATCATGAGAAACACTGGGCTGGAGGAAGCACAAGCTGGAATCAAGATTTCTGGGAGAAATATCAATAACCTCAGATATGCACATGACACCACCCTTATGGCAGAAAGTGAAGAAGAACTGAAAAGCCTTTTGATGAAAGTGAAAGTGGAGAGTGAAAAAGTTGGCTTAAAGTTCAACATTCAGAAAACGAAGATCATGGCATCTGGTCCCATTACTTCATGGCAAATAGATGGGGAAACAGTGGAAACCGTGTCAGACTTTATTTTGGGGGGCTCCAAAATCACTGCAGATGGTGACTACAGCTATGAAATTAAAAGACGCTTGCTCCTTGGAAGGAAAGTTATGACCAACCTAGATAGCATATTCAAAAGCAGAGACATTACTTTGCCAACAAATGTCCATCTAATCAAGGCCATGGTTTTTCCAGTGGTCATGTATGGATGTGAGAGTTGGACTGTGAAGAAGGCTGAGTGCTGAAGAATTGATGCTTTTGAACTGTGGTGTTGGAGAAGACTCTTGAGAGTCCCTTGGATTTCAAGGAGATCCAACCAGTCCATTCTGAAGGAGCTCAGCCCTGGGATGNTGCAGGTCAGGAAGCAACAGTTAGAACTAGACATGGAACAACAGACTGGTTCCAAATAGGAACAGGAGTACATCAAGGCTCTATATTGTCACCTGCTTATTTAACTTATATGCAGAGTACATCATGAGAAACACTGGGCTGGAGGAAGCACAAGCTGGAATCAAGATTTCTGGGAGAAATATCAATAACCTCAGATATGCACATGACACCACCCTTATGGCAGAAAGTGAAGAAGAACTGAAAAGCCTTTTGATGAAAGTGAAAGTGGAGAGTGAAAAAGTTGGCTTAAAGTTCAACATTCAGAAAACGAAGATCATGGCATCTGGTCCCATTACTTCATGGCAAATAGATGGGGAAACAGAGGAAACAGTGTCAGAATTTATTTTGGGGGGCTCCAAAATCACTGCAGATGGTGACTACAGCTATGAAATTAAAAGACGCTTGCTCCTTGGAAGGAAAGTTATGACCAACCTAGATAGCATATTCAAAAGCAGAGACATTACTTTGCCAACAAATGTCCATCTAATCAAGGCCATGGTTTTTCCAGTGGTCATGTATGGATGTGAGAGTTGGACTGTGAAGAAGGCTGAGTGCTGAAGAATTGATGCTTTTGAACTGTGGTGTTGGAGAAGACTCTTGAGAGTCCCTTGGATTTCAAGGAGATCCAACCAGTCCATTCTGAAGGAGCTCAGCCCTGGGATGTCTTTGGAAGGAATGATGCTAATTGCTGGATCATATCGCAGTTCATAGGGGCTTCCCTGGTGGCTCAGATGGTAAAGAATCTGCCTGAAATGTGGGAGACCCGGGTTCGATCCCTGGGTTGGGAAGATCCCCTGGAGAAATGAATGGCTACCCACTCCAGTATTCTTGCCTGGAGAATTCCAGGGACAGAAGACCCTGGCAGGTATAGTCCATGGGGTTGCAAAGAATTCGACAGAACTGAGTGACTGAACACTTGAACAACATACACACATAGCAATTCTGTTTTTAGTTCTTTTGAGAAACCTCCATACTGTTCTCCATAGTGGTTGCACCAATTTACATTCCCGCCAACAGTATACAGAGGTTCCCTTTATTTTAGGAGACAAACCCCAAAAAATATTGCTACGAGACACTGGTGACCTGAAGGAGCAAGGTATGTGACTATTTTGGCAGAGATCCTTCTAGACAAAGGTTGATCAAGAACAGGGTACACGGATTGATCATAAGTGTTGGCCTGAGCAACAGAACGAATGGAGGTGACATTTAATGAGATGAAGACAGGTTTGGCTGGATGAGTCTATGGCGAATTAACAGTTTGGTTTTAGTTGTGTTTAGCTTGAGATGCTCTTTAAGTCTCCAAACTGAAGGGCTGAGTAAACAATTGGGTAGATGAATCTAGAAGTCAAAGTGCATGTTGAGTTATATGGGACTGCAGGTCAAGGCACATATGCAGTTATATTAAAAATAGGTAGTAATACAGGTTAAAACAATACTAAACATTCCTTCCTAACATAGTCCACTGATTTTTAAATGTAAAATAAATCACAAGAATAGTTTTCTTCCTGAGCAATTTACTCTTTCAATTTGTGTCCAAGAAGAAAAGCTTCTGATTCAGAGCTGTGGTCTATCATCTTTCTACTGGTCATTTGAAACAGCAAAACAAGGTCTTGTCAATAAGGCTCAACTGAGCAGAGGAGAGGTCCTTTGTCTCACTAGTCTGGTGCTTGCTGGCCTGGTTGTGTGCAGCATCGTGTTGCACCCAGCATTTTTCAGGCATGAAGGCCATGCAGGTTGAAGAGCCACAGCACCATTGAAACCAGTGCTTTGACAAGCAGATCTGCTCCTTCAGTGGGCTTTCAATGGAGGCAGTATAACAAGGAGGACATTCCACCCGTTAGTGAATGACGGTGGGCTGCAGGGCAAGCCATGCCAAGGCTCAGCAGCAATTGTACCTAGAGACCAGAACATCCCATTTCCTCTTCCCCTCTGCCTCACATTCCTCGGATTCCAATGTTTCATGTGGTTGTAAGTCCCCAGCAGCTCTCCCAAAGCCCAGCAAGGCCTTCCTTCTTCCTCCTGTCTCTTGTGTCAACCATAGCTGACACTATGGTTGTGGGAGGGATCCATGGGTTTCAATTAGGCTCAGCTTTGTGGTCTCTAGCCCAAATCTGCTCCCAAACAACAGCCAACTCTTGAGATCTTGGGAATAACCAAGCAATGGGACTCGCTTAATTCAGAATATGGGATAGTCTAGTTCTTTGTATCTAGAAAGTGAGCATTACTTCGTTATCCCTCTTAAAGATCCAAAGATATATATCTCAAATATTTGTAATCACAAGGATGTTTAAATATATGAGATCAATGATAAGTATGCAGGACTCTTTTGGAACCAAGAAGCTATACATTCTGTCCAGTGTGTAGAATTTTTAAATAAAATTCAGATGTAAACTGAGGTTTCCATGACCCTTGAAGATCTCAGAATTGACTCAAACTCAAATCCCCCCATTCTATGACCAGTGACAGTCCAAAGTCTTCCCTCATGATTTCAGTTAGTCCTAAAAATTAAAATGCTTCTTGATCCCCTCTATCCTTTATGGCGTTGTTCAGTTGCTAAGTCATGTCTGACTCTTTGTGACCCCATGGACTGCAGCACGCCATGCTTCCCTATACTTCACTATCTCCAAGAGTTTGCTCAGACTCATGTCCATTGAGGCAATAATGCCATTCAACCATCTTGTCACTCCCTTCTCCTCTTGCCCTCAGTCTTTCCCAACATCAATTTCTTTTCTAATGAATCAGCCCGTCACATCAGGTGGCCAAAGTACTGGAGCTTCACCTTCAGCATCAGTCCTTCCAGTGAATACTCAGGGTTGGTTTCCTTTAGGATTGACAGGTTTGATCTCCTTATAGTCCAAAGTGCAGATGACACTTGATCAAGAACAGGGTACACGGATTGATCATAAGTGTTGGCCTGAGCAACAGAACGAATGGAGGTGACATTTAATGAGATGAAGACAGGTTTGGCTGGATGAGTCTATGGCGAATTAACAGTTTGGTTTTAGTTGTGTTTAGCTTGAGATGCTCTTTAAGTCTCCAAACTGAAGGGCTGAGTAAACAATTGGGTAGATGAATCTAGAAGTCAAAGTGCATGTTGAGTTATATGGGACTGCAGGTCAAGGCACATATGCAGTTATATTAAAAATAGGTAGTAATACAGGTTAAAACAATACTAAACATTCCTTCCTAACATAGTCCACTGATTTTTAAATGTAAAATAAATCACAAGAATAGTTTTCTTCCTGAGCAATTTACTCTTTCAATTTGTGTCCAAGAAGAAAAGCTTCTGATTCAGAGCTGTGGTCTATCATCTTTCTACTGGTCATTTGAAACAGCAAAACAAGGTCTTGTCAATAAGGCTCAACTGAGCAGAGGCGAGGTCCTTTGTCTCACTAGTCTGGTGCTTGCTGGCCTGGTTGTGTGCAGCATCGTGTTGCACCCAGCATTTTTCAGGCATGAAGGCCATGCAGGTTGAAGAGCCACAGCACCATTGAAACCAGTGCTTTGACAAGCAGATCTGCTCCTTCAGTGGGCTTTCAGTGGAGGCAGTATAACAAGGAGGACATTCCACCCGTTAGTGAATGACGGTGGGCTGCAGGGCAAGCCATGCCAAGGCTCAGCAGCAATTGTACCTAGAGACCAGAACATCCCATTTCCTCTTCCCCTCTGCCTCACGTTCCTCGGATTCCAATGTTTCATGTGGTTGTAAGTCCCCAGCAGCTCTCCCAAAGCCCAGCAAGGCCTTCCTTCTTCCTCCTGTCTCTTGTGTCAACCATAGCTGACACTATGGTTGTGGGAGGGATCCATGGGTTTCAATTAGGCTCAGCTTTGTGGTCTCTAGCCCAAATCTGCTCCCAAACAACAGCCAACTCTTGAGATCTTGGGAATAACCAAGCAATGGGACTCGCTTAATTCAGAATATGGGATAGTCTAGTTCTTTGTATCTAGAAAGTGAGCATTACTTCGTTATCCCTCTTAAAGATCCAAAGATATATATCTCAAATATTTGTAATCACAAGGATGTTTAAATATATGAGATCAATGATAAGTATGCAGGACTCTTTTGGAACCAAGAAGCTATACATTCTGTCCAGTGTGTAGAATTTTTAAATAAAATTCAGATGTAAACTGAGGTTTCCATGACCCTTGAAGATCTCAGAATTGACTCAAACTCAAATCCCCCCATTCTATGACCAGTGACAGTCCAAAGTCTTCCCTCATGATTTCAGTTAGTCCTAAAAATTAAAATGCTTCTTGATCCCCTCTATCCTTTATGGCGTTGTTCAGTTGCTAAGTCATGTCTGACTCTTTGTGACCCCATGGACTGCAGCACGCCATGCTTCCCTATACTTCACTATCTCCAAGAGTTTGCTCAGACTCATGTCCATTGAGGCAATAATGCCATTCAACCATCTTGTCACTCCCTTCTCCTCTTGCCCTCAGTCTTTCCCAACATCAATTTCTTTTCTAATGAATCAGCCCGTCACATCAGGTGGCCAAAGTACTGGAGCTTCACCTTCAGCATCAGTCCTTCCAGTGAATACTCAGGGTTGGTTTCCTTTAGGATTGACAGGTTTGATCTCCTTATAGTCCAAAGTGCAGATGACACACCCTTATGGCAGAAAGTGATGAGGAACTAAAAAGCCTCTTGATGAAAGTGAAAAAGGAGAGTGAAAAATTTGGCTTAAAGCATTGCACTGGTTGTTTCCTGAGTTGCTGCGTCCTCAGCATTGACTGTTCCCTGCGCCTGGAGTGCCTCACTCACTTCTCATAACCTGGCTTGGCTGCCTCTATGAATGAACTCTGACACACAGCCTAAGTCAGTTGGTTTTGTATTTGCATCTAGAAGCACTTAGCAGATTATTGGGTTGGCCAAAAATTTCACTGGAGTTTTTCCATTAAGATGTTACAAAAAAAAAACCTNGCCTGGAGTGCCTCACTCACTTCTCATAACCTGGCTTGGCTGCCTCTATGAATGAACTCTGACACACAGCCTAAGTCAGTTGGTTTTGTATTTGCATCTAGAAGCACTTAGCAGATTATTGGGTTGGCCAAAAATTTCACTGGAGTTTTTCCATTAAGATGTTACAAAAAAAAACCTGAGCAAAAATTTTTGGCCAGCCCAATGCATTTTCTTTTTTTTTTTTTTTAATTTATGAATCTCTTTTCTTTATCAGATTGCGAGCTTACTCATATATTTTATTTTTCTAACGATCACTATAGACCACTGTATCAGGCAGACAGTAAATATTAACCAAATGAATCCTGTCTGTCCCAATAAAGGTGTCTCTGTTATGCAGTTAGTGTTGTTCTGGCCGTTATTAAACAAGATGTTGTAAGAATTCAGATATTAGAGATTGAAGAGGGCACAAGAAGAGCAAAATGATTATACTGTTTGACCTGTGAGACGATGTTAGGGGTGGGGGTAAGAACTTTAGAGAAGGCAGCAAGGTGATTTAAAAGGAGGAAAAGAACAGGTAATATAGGCAAAAGTTAGCATTCCCTTCCTGAAAGTAACTAAGCTCATCATAGTCAAGGTAATTCAGTATAACCACCTCTTTGATCNGGGGTGGGGGTAAGAACTTTAGAGAAGGCAGCAAGGTGATTTAAAAGGAGGAAAAGAACAGGTAATATAGGCAAAAGTTAGCATTCCCTTCCTGAAAGTAACTAAGCTCATCATAGTCAAGGTAATTCAGTATAACCACCTCTTTGATCGCAAGTGTAGGGAGAAGTTGGAAGAGGTCACCGAAGCCCTGGAGGGGTACTTGCTCCCCTGGTCACGCTCTGCAAGCTGTGCAGGGAGGGAAGGCTGAATGGCTGCTGCCTGATGGTTTCTTAATGCCTTTTATGTCTGTGTCCAAATCTGCAAAGTGTTGTCACCATCATCTGACTAATAACCACTCTTCGTAACCATGCTTACCAGGGGCAGTTGCACAGGTGGGGGAAATGGGATCTGAGGGGAAAATGGTGCTCCTTGGGGTGGGTAAAAGTTAAATCTCTGTAACAAGAGACATGATGTCCGTCATTTCAAACATTTAAAAACTTAAAATGATGAACGTATCCTTTGAAAATACAACCAGAAGTTTACCCGAGCACTGAAACTTCCTCCAGATTGTTCAAGCTTGTAAAACAACAACACATCAAGGTAAACCAACGTGTGGCAATGCGTTACTCGTTACAAAGAGATTTGATTCTAAATGAGAACTGCCTCAAGCTACTATCAAGCATTACACTCAGCAGCCATGTACCTTTCCCTCTGGAATAAAAAGCAGTTGAGTCTAATGTACAAAATGTTGTATTTAAAATGGATAACCAACAAGGATCTATTGTGTTGCACAGGGGAGTGTGCTCAATGTCATGTGGCAGCCTGGATGGGAGGGCAGTTTGGGTAGAATGGATATATGTATGTATGTATGACTAAATCGCTTTGCTGTCTGCCTGAAACTATCATAACATTGTTAATTATCTATACTCTAATATAAAATAAAAAGTCTAAAGAAAAAAAAAAAGCTTAACATTCAGAAAACAAAGATCATGGCATCTGGTCCCATCACTTCTTGGCAAATAGATGGGGAAACAGTGGAAATAGTGTCAGACTATTTTGGGGGGCTCCAAAATCACTGCAGATGGTGACTGAAGCCATGAAATTAAAAGACGCTTACTGCTTGGAAGGAAAGTTATGACCAACCTAGATAGCATATTCAAAAGCAGAGACATTACTTTG
>SJYX01017001.1:41829-83216 GCA_006410675.1 Oreotragus oreotragus
GAGGATCCTGCTGTGATTTATGTCGGAGAGTGTTTTGCCTATGTTCTCCTCTAGGAGTTTTATAGTTTCTGGTCTTACATTTAGATCTTTAATCCATTTTGAGTTTATTTTTGTGTGTGGTGTTAGAAATTGATCTAGTTTCATTCTTTTACAAGTGGTTGACCAGTTTTCCCAGCACCACTTGTTAAAGAGATTGTCTTTACTCCATTATATATTCTTGCCTCCTTTGTCAAAGATAAGGTATCCATATGTGTGTGGATTTATCTCTGGGCTTTCTATTTTGTTCCATTGATCTATATTTCTGTCTTTGTGCCAGTACCATACTGTCTTGATGACTGTGGCTTTGTAGTAGAGCCTGAAGTCAGGTAAGTTTATTCCTCCAGTTCCATTCTTCTTTCTCAAATTGCTTTGGCTATTCGAGGTTTTTTGTGTTTCCATACAAATCTTGAAATTATTTGTTCTAGTTCTGTGAAAAATACTGCTGGTAGCTTGATAGGGATTGCATTGAATCTATAGATTGCTTTGGGTGATATTCGTTGCTGGGAGAGGGGTTATATCCATCCCCAAAGTGTTAAATCAGTTTCATCTAGCTGTAGAGCCATTAATTCGAGAAAAATTCTTCAGTCTTCCTAGTTCTGCTTCAGGAAGCAAACTCTAGAGCTCATGAAATAGTCTAGTGGGTTGAGGAAGGGAGGAATAGTGGGGCTACAGAAAGTAAAGAGCCCCCACAAGCAGCACACAAAACCCTGGAACATATCTTGTTCATTGGTAAGATCTGAGTCAAAAGCAATGCAGAGGACTATGGGATTACACATAGCCCAATATGGTGGACCTCCCAGTCAATCTATTAATTTTAGCTGCCTGTGAGCCTGCAGGATAAATTTTCTTCTTAAAAACCTCTTGTCCCTCACAAGGAGGATCCCACAAGTGGGCTTGTTATAGTTGAAAATTTTCAAAGGTAATGGAGAGCAAGTAACAGAGGCTGAAATAGAATTTGTCAGCTGCCACCTTTTCTCTCTGCATCAGTTTATTAATGAGATCCTCATTAGTCCTCATTAAATGGGAGAGACCTGGAGAGTGGCTGATTTTCTGGGATTCTTCTAAGTCTTTAAAATTGGAAAAATTACCACTTCCTTAGTAGGAGAATCAAGTGGACTGATTGGAATGTTCAAAGTCATTTTCTTTTTTTTTTTTTTTCTTTTCAGGAAAACATAGAGCAAATTTGCCACATAGTTCTAGAGATATCCTATTTAAATGAACAGGAAGAAATCAGAGTTTAATAGAAAAAGAGCAGCTTTGGTTTTAAAAACTTTTCAAAGAAAGCAAAAACCACAATAAAATATGTTTTTATACCATTAGTTCCTACAGGTAAAAGATAATCCAGTCTCTGTACAGATTTCCATGTCATGCTTTGTACTGCATGAGGCTGGCTTCAGTGTATTCTTTGTTTCTCAGAAGTCCTTGTCTCTAGTCTTTTTCATGGAGACTTGAAGAATTTACCTGAAGTTGACTGAGGGAAGCAACACCTCTTATGAAGCAAAACTGGAAATTTTAGACACAAAATGAATCTTTAAGGGCCAAGCTTCCCCTCCCTGAAGCTTGGTCTCCTCATTTATGAGACTGAAGGGTCATACAGTACTACTAGGTGACCTTTATATTCTAAGCCTAATGATGATGATAGAACTACATCTATTAGTTTAACTTTCCCAATTCACCTTTAACTTCCATTTTATTCTTTCATTGGAGTACATTGTAAAGAAGGTGGACTTTGAAGTCAGTTTGGAAATTTTAGACACAAAATGAACCTTTAAGGGCCAAGCTTCCCCTCCCTGAAGCTTGGTATCCTCATTTATGAGACTGAAGGGTCATACAGTATTACTAGGTGACCTTTATATTCTAAGCCTAATGATGATGATAGAACTACATCTATTAGTTTAACTTTCCCGATTCACCTTTAACTTCCATTTTATTCTTTCATTGGAGTACATTGTAAAGAAGGTGGACTTTGAAGTCAGTAAACTTATGTTTAAATCTTCAGTTGGCTCTTTGCTAGCTGTATGACCACTAATGAATTATATAATCTTTCTGAGATTCAAATTGCCTCTTCTGCAAAATAGCAATACTAATAGGGGGTGATGATTGAACAAAATGAGCTATATACGGTCATCTTGTAGCATCCTCAGGGGATTAGTTCCAGACTTGCCTTGGATACCAAATTCCATGATGTTCAATTAACATATTTGTGATTCCGCATCAATGGATTCAACAAACCTCTACTGGTGTAGTCATGTGGTACTTATTGAAGAATATCTGTGCATAAGCGGATCCGAGAGTTCAAACTCATGTTTTTAAGAGTTAAGTATACTGTGTTGTGCAGTGAATTCAACCTAAAATTCATATGTTAAAGTTCTAACCCCCTGTATCTCAGAGTGTAACCATGTTTGGAGATAAAAAGAGGTTAATAAGTTCAAATAGGGCTCTTGTGGTGGGACCTTAATCCGATATGACTAGTGTCCTTATACGAAGAGGAAGAAACACCAAGGAAAGGGCCATGCAGACACAGCAAGGAAACAGCCATCTGTCAGCCAAGGAGAGAGGGCCCAGGACGATCCTCGACTTCAAGCTCCAGAACTGTGAGGAAATAGGTTTCTGTTGTCAGAGCCACCCAGTCTGTGCTATTCTGTTATGGCAGCCATAGCTAACTAATACAGCTTTTACAGTAACCGTACCACAGTACCCTTTAAAACAAATAGTACCAATTATTACTGTTCAACGAACTTCTAAGAGGAAGAAACACCAAGGAAAGGGCCATGCAGACACAGCAAGGAAACAGCCATCTGTCAGCCAAGGAGAGAGGGCCCAGGACGATCCTCGACTTCAAGCTCCAGAACTGTGAGGAAATAGGTTTCTGTTGTCAGAGCCACCCAGTCTGTGCTATTCTGTTATGGCAGCCATAGCTAACTAATACAGCTTTTACAGTAACCGTACCACAGTACCCTTTAAAACAAATAGTACCAATTATTACTGTTCAACGAACTTCAGTTGAGTGTCTACACTGTGCTGGGCCCCTAAGACTGGGGAGCTGGAGAAGTAATGAAAAACAAAGGCAGACTCTCAAGAAGCTCATAGTCTACAGAAAGATCATATATTAGCAATCCATACATGATAGTACGATTAATACTATAATGAAAGAATGCCCTTGCTTTCCAATTTTCCTCCTTTACTATGCAACTTCAATGTCATCCTTAATTTTATTAGAATATCCCGCCAATCCTAATTACATTTTTCTCATTTCTTCTTTTCCTATTCAACTCTACATGTGCCTGAAGGGATTTTCTTATTTTCTACTTGGGACCACCTGAATTCTCTGTTCCACACCTTCATCATTCCAATCCTTTATTTGTCATTTTTGGACCCATCACTAACTCATTTACTGGTTTCTGAGAGTTATCTTCTCAGTCAATTCCAGTTGTTCTGAATAGCATCTGTACCTTTCAGTGTGATATAGCTTAGCAGTGGCTTTCCTGGCTCCTCAATTATATTGTTTCCATGACAACCTTAGCTTCCATTGATAGTTTTAACTTCTTTAGCTCTGAATTCCAAGTTGTTCCCTGCCCTGCTTTCCTCATTACTGTACTTGAGCACAATATTTTACTGTGGGTTGCTGTGTAATTCTTTTCTGCATGGTTTTAAGCCAAAGGTGTTTTGAATATGCAGGCGAGGTTCTTTTTAGACACAAAATTAATTTTATCTAGTGTGGGTCATTTAGATTCTTGACAACTGTTGACAGATGTGCAGGGATGCGCTGACTGAAATTACCTACTCTTCAGCTTTTCTACCCTCACATGGTCACATTCGCATTCAAAGATAATTGATGAGTGTGTCACAATGTTCATTAAAATTATGACCCATCTTGTCACTTAGAAAGGGCCTGACACATATCTAGGAACAAACCTCTATTTTGAATACTTTATGACTTTTCTATAAAGGAATTATTGTGGATTGAGAAGCCCAGAATATCTCTCATCTCAGAAACATTTTTTCCCACTCTCTTTCTAAACTGTGGTATCGATTTTTAATGATTTCTCCTTCTGGGAAGTTGAGAATGATCTTTATTTAATGGTTTATTCAATAAGTCGCATATGGATTCTGTAGCATTTTTGCCTCTTTGGAGTTTTCACCTGTACTTTGTAGAATTAGTACCTGAAGATGTGGTGCAAATTGAAAACTCAGAAGAGCAACTGTGTCAATTTTAAGGATGAGTGGAGGAAGGCAACAACTGAAAAAATATTTTTTCCCACTCTCTTTCTAAACTGTGGTATCGATTTTTAATGATTTCTCCTTCTGGGAAGTTGAGAATGATCTTTATTTAATGGTTTATTCAATAAGTCGCATATGGATTCTGTAGCATTTTTGCCTCTTTGGAGTTTTCACCTGTACTTTGTAGAATTAGTACCTGAAGATGTGGTGCAAATTGAAAACTCAGAAGAGCAACTGTGTCAATTTTAAGGATGAGTGGAGGAAGGCAACAACTGAAAAAATAACAAAGGGTCTTGAAGCATGTGCACATTGCCAAGAAATGTAAAAGGCTCAACTGGATCCCATCCAACAGTCACACAAAAGGTGTGAACTGCTAGAGGGTAGAGGGAGCTGAAGAACTAGATCAAGGTTTGCAAGAAAGGGGAATTGTCAGTGGAAAGTTCTCTTAGAACTGCCGTTCATCACTTTTCATCTTAATTGAGGAATCATATGCTCTAGCCTTCTGGTGTCAACTACTGTGACCCTTTTCTCTCGTTTGTCCCCATTCCAAGTGTCTACCATATTTCTCCATCTCTCTCTCTAGCCACCATGATACTCAGACTTCTTATTCTCTTACTACTGCCTTCCTCCCTTTGCCTCTCAGCTTTCCTTGCACTTCCTCTGCAGTATCATTAACTGAGATAATGCTTAGTGCACTTAGAACGGTGCCTGGTACACAGTAAGTGTCATTAAAGTTACTATTAGTCATCATCTCCAGCCTAACCATCATTTCTTCTTTTATATTTTCTACATGATTGTGAATCTTGGTTAGTCCATACTCCAAACCCAAACTCTTGAGCTGAATATCTGAGGCTTACTGTTAATAGGCGTGTGTTTAAACATTTCTAAATACATTTAGAAATGTTTTACACATTTTGTAATTGTCACTACACATTTTGTCACAAAGAGTCAGACACGACTGAGTGACTGAACTGAACTGAACACATCTTTAAGGTCATCTCTCAGGACTGTACCCCTTAACCCCGTTAGATTAACATGTGGCTCCTGTTTAGGTCTTAATTACCCTTGCTCTGGTAACATTCATGTCATCCTAGCTAACATTTATGCAGCATCATTTTATTCCTCTATTTTATTGCTCTGTGCACACTATGCAGTAGGTACTATCACCCTAATTTTAAGATTAAGAAATTTAGCCTTAGAGAAGTTAAGCAATTTATTTAAAATGACATAGCTAAGACCTGGTCTAACCAAAACTTGGACCCAGATCTATACAAACTGTTTGAACTTCCCCAGGTTTTCTTGACTAGTCTCAGTCTTCCTCTCCACTAACCCTCTGAGGCCACAGTCTTATGCTGTCTTTTTTCTTTTCCATGTTGGATGGTTTGCTATTCTTATTATAACCTCCTCAATCATGTAGTCCCTTATGTGGTGGAGACTGGTGTATCTTTCTTTTAATTGTCATACTTGTCTGGATTAGCACTTGGGGTGGAGGGACATGACCAGCGATTAGTATTAGGCTTTCAGCTCTTTTTTTTTTTTTCTGAACACTCAGCAAGAAGACTCCTGGTAAACTCAATGACTAAGTGTGGGGTTAAAATGCTTAAGTGCTGAACCAAATTTTCTGTCTGGTGGAAATCACCTGTCATAGCTAAGTATGTTGCATTTTTACATAGCATATAAAAATATGCTATAATTCATCTAGCTTCCCTGAATTATAGAGCAACATGGGACTGGAGACTGGAAAGAAGGTCTTTATAATGCATTATGTTCCCATGGCTGTTACAGGGAACAGTCAACTTCTTTGCAGCTCTTGGTGAGAATGCAACTGAGGCTTCAGTACTAACTGGAGACTGTGAATTAAACAGCAGACCACTCAGGCATGGGCTTTGCTTCCTGCCATAAACTGAGCTTCTCTAAAATCTTACTTCTATGTAAATGTCACTAATCTAGGATATGCCAAAAATTTAACCAATAAGATGGGATATTCTGTGTAGAGTTGGACTTGCTGTATTGTCAGCACAAGAAAGCAAATGCAAACTTGTGGTGTGAAGGTAGTACATGCGAGTGAATGTACTAGAGATTTTAGTTTCTCGCAAGGCTAAAGGGCAAAATTCACCCCAGCCACCTGAGCAAGGATTTCTAGTTTTGTTGGTTTTGGTCCCCCCAGCATCCTATAACAGGTCAGGAAAGACTGGCTGCGAGCTACTGGGAACAAGGCTCATTGCTCTGCTTCCTCTTCAAGGGACAGAAAGAATTCTCACCAGCTTTGCATGTACTAGGTATGTCCTTTAAAAGGAAGAAAGAAGAGGTCAAGAATAAACATTAAATCATGTTAAAGTCACACCCCTTTCAAAGTGCAGGTTCTGACGTGATGATTAACTCCACTGGCGATCAATTTAAATGGACTCAACCAGACAGGAAAAGAGACTTTAGATGGAATCATTTAAACAGTGAAAATTTCAGGAGCTGCTATATGAATTTTAAAGGGAACTTGAATGCTTAATATCCTCAGAGCATTGCTTTGCTTTCTGCTGTTGTTGTTTTGGTCCTTTGGAAGATAAAGTGAATGCTTTGGTTAGGCTGCATGTGTTCTAGTCCCTTAAAAGTTGGGTTTTATCTTTGTATTGCATACTGCTGTGAATGAAAATAAGAAAAGCTGTCTTGCTTTTGTGACTTCAAATCAAGAAAAATGTTGGACTATGCACCTCATCAAGAAATATATATAATATATATTTATTATGCCAGCTGCTTCTAACCAGCTATCCTGGGTGCTTACCTTACCCTCTTACAATGCTTTCTGTTCTCAGCATTTAGTTTTTCCTTTTGTAGGCTTGGGTGGGATCTCTTGTGTTATTGGAATGTTTCTTTTTGTGTTTATTTCTAAAGGATTCATAAGTAGTGTGTGAAGTAAAATCAGAATACTAATGCTACTTATTCTATTTTTACTCACTCATAATTTTCTTTTAGGCTGAGCCTTTGTATTTTGATCAATTTTTGCTTTCAAATCCTCAGCTAAATCTATTCATCTCTTTTGTGCATGAATAGCTCTCTAGTGGGAGATGTAGCTACATACTTGAGAAGGACGAAAGCTTTTAAATTTTTGGTACTTCATGGTTTCATGACTATGAGTAGTCCTAGTGGATTTGTCAAATCCTAAGGAACTTTTGTAGGTTGTATATTGCATGGACCGTAGCTCACCACACTCCTCTCTCCATGGAATTCTCCAGGCAAAAATACTGGAATGAATAGTCATTCCCTTCTCCAGGGAATCTTCCCAACCCAGAGACTGAACCTGGGTCTCCCACACTGCAGGCAGATTCTTCACCATCTCAGCTGCCAGAGAAGCCCCATATTGTTTTTAGGACACTGATTTCAAGTGAAGATATACTTGATCATTTTAACTCACTGGCTTCAAACTGCACTATAAAAATTTCATCGTGACCCATTTATGGTTGTAAAAGACTGTGAACCACATTTGGGCTCTTAAATTGGCATCCTTGTGACATTTTATATCACTATTGCCATACTCCTAATTATTCTCCAAAACTAGCTTCTTTCATTATGTGTTCTTTATTAAAGAAATACAGCAGAAAGTGAAGGGATTTTTTTTTTATCAAACATCCCTCTTTTATTCAGCCAGCTTTTCCAAGGGTCATTTTCTCCCCCTGTGCTTTTGGTTGATCTTCACTTCAACTCTGAACAGTACCAAACTGAAACAAGGTTTTCCAGGCTAAGAACCCATAACTCACAACCAGTTGTACACATCTCCTAGTCAGGAGACAAATCTGTGAGAGATGAATGGTCCAGCAGAAGGACAATTACATTGAACAAAAGGAAAAGGGAACTAAAGAGTTGCTATTATGGCAGCATTAGATATATTAAATGAACCAAGCTGTCCTAGAAGCATAGATCTTCCCTGGCATTTCTCTTTGATGATTTATGATATGGTTACATTGAGTGTCCTTGTGGCCTCATATGCAGCAGACTTGACTTTGATTTTCTTTTTTTTGAGCTTCATTTCATTCCACAGAGCACAGTCAAAAAAAGCCAGAGAGGCATCTGTTCAATGCACTGTACTCCATTTAAGCTAGCTCCCTTCCTGTTGACAGAGAAGAGGGAATTGGACTGGCAAATTTTATCTGGTAGAACAATGATAAACAACACTAGACAATTATTGCCTTTACTGGAATACTCCTTAACTTCCAATATCACATGATACTTTTTCTTTCACATGCTATTTTTGCACACTTACAGAAATCAGACAACTATATATATATTTTTTCTCTCTTCAACTGAGCTAGATATTTTGAAATACATCAGTTCAGTTCAGTTCAGTTCAGTCACTCAGTTGTGTCTGACTCTTTGCGATCCCATGAATCACAGCACGCCAGGCCTCCCTGTCTATCACCAGCTCCTGGACTTTACCCAAACTCATGTCCATCAAGTCGGTGATGCCATCCAGCCATCTCATCCTCTGTCATCCCCTTCTCCTCCTGCCCCCAATCTCTTCCAGCATCAGAGTCTTTTCCATTGAGTCAACTCTTCGCATGAGGTGGCCAAAGTATTGGAGTTTCAGCTTCAGTATCAGTCCTTCCAATGAACACCCAGAACTGATCTCCTTTGGGATGGACTGGTTGGATCTCCTTGCAGTCCAAGGGACTCTCAAGAATCTTCTCCAACACCACAATTCAAAAGCATCAATTCTTTGGCACTCAGCTTTCTTCATAGTCCAACTCTCACATGCATACATGATCACTGGAAAAACCATAGCCTTGACTAGATGGACCTTTGTTGGCAAAGTAATGTCTCTGCTTTTGAAGATGCTGTCTAGGTTGGTCATAACTTTCCTTCCAAGGAGTAAACGTCTTTTAACTGGGTTATTTAAATTTCAATATTTCTAAGAGAGATATAATCACTAAATTCATTATAGAACCTTATATATATCATATATGTAGTATATGGCAAGATTAGAATTTAAGCTGGAAGTGTCAGAAATGAAACTCAAAAGATATATACCTTCATTACATAACGCTAAAATCTTGCTGAGTTTCCCTATTTCATATACACCATTAATAAAAAAGAAGATATTGTCTATAGCAATAACTCATCCTGGGCACTCTACCTTTAAAAGCTCAAATCCAAATTATATTTTTGCATTCTGGTCCTTACACTCATTCTGTTCCCAACTGTAGGACTTTAGTCAAGCACTAGGATAAAGGAGGTCATCTTAGGACAAAAAGAAAGGGACTGTGTTTATTTTAACTGATGTAGAAACATTTCATGTCCAATTATAAGCCACTATTTAAGCCAAAAGGGAAAAATAGTTATTGTTTTGATGGCTTACTGTGACATTATGAAGGAAATCATCAAATCACATGACTCACAAAGGAAATGGCATTCTTTTACTGGATGGACAGTAGCAGCATATAACCAGAATTCTGAAATCAGATTTTTCTCTACTTTGGAATGAAATTATGGGTCTGAGTCACATTTGTTTTTAGTTTCATCTTTCAACTTCAAAGATTCTCGTCAGCGGTTTAACATCTAAAGTTTATGAGTTTCTTTTTCATTGAGTAAAAGAGAACATTTTAATTTGTTTATTGACAGTACTAACCCCTCCAATTAGTGTTATATTAGCTGGATTTCCTTGTGTCTTAGATTGGATTCTTCCAGAAGCAGACTGGAGGAAGCATTTGAGCTCAAGTAGTTTATTTGGGAGATGATCCCAAAACACACCAGTAGAGAGGTAGAGAAGTGAAGCAGGGAAGGAAATAAAGCTAGTAAAGTGTAGGCTTATGAAACCAGTTATTACAGCGAGCAACCTGCAGAAGCNCAAGAAATGTAAAAGGCTCAACTGGATCCCATCCAACAGTCACACAAAAGGTGTGAACTGCTAGAGGGTAGAGGGAGCTGAAGAACTAGATCAAGGTTTGCAAGAAAGGGGAATTGTCAGTGGAAAGTTCTCTTAGAACTGCCGTTCATCACTTTTCATCTTAATTGAGGAATCATATGCTCTAGCCTTCTGGTGTCAACTACTGTGACCCTTTTCTCTCGTTTGTCCCCATTCCAAGTGTCTACCATATTTCTCCATCTCTCTCTCTAGCCACCATGATACTCAGACTTCTTATTCTCTTACTACTGCCTTCCTCCCTTTGCCTCTCAGCTTTCCTTGCACTTCCTCTGCAGTATCATTAACTGAGATAATGCTTAGTGCACTTAGAACGGTGCCTGGTACACAGTAAGTGTCATTAAAGTTACTATTAGTCATCATCTCCAGCCTAACCATCATTTCTTCTTTTATATTTTCTACATGATTGTGAATCTTGGTTAGTCCATACTCCAAACCCAAACTCTTGAGCTGAATATCTGAGGCTTACTGTTAATAGGCGTGTGTTTAAACATTTCTAAATACATTTAGAAATGTTTTACACATTTTGTAATTGTCACTACACATTTTGTCACAAAGAGTCAGACACGACTGAGTGACTGAACTGAACTGAACACATCTTTAAGGTCATCTCTCAGGACTGTACCCCTTAACCCCGTTAGATTAACACGTGGCTCCTGTTTAGGTCTTAATTACCCTTGCTCTGGTAACATTCATGTCATCCTAGCTAACATTTATGCAGCATCATTTTATTCCTCTATTTTATTGCTCTGTGCACACTATGCAGTAGGTACTATCACCCTAATTTTAAGATTAAGAAATTTAGCCTTAGAGAAGTTAAGCAATTTATTTAAAATGACATAGCTAAGACCTGGTCTAACCAAAACTTGGACCCAGATCTATACAAACTGTTTGAACTTCCCCAGGTTTTCTTGACTAGTCTCAGTCTTCCTCTCCACTAACCCTCTGAGGCCACAGTCTTATGCTGTCTTTTTTCTTTTCCATGTTGGATGGTTTGCTATTCTTATTATAACCTCCTCAATCATGTAGTCCCTTATGTGGTGGAGACTGGTGTATCTTTCTTTTAATTGTCATACTTGTCTGGATTAGCACTTGGGGTGGAGGGACATGACCAGCGATTAGTATTAGGCTTTCAGCTCTTTTTTTTTTTTNTGGATGATTTGCTATTCTTATTATAACCTCCTCAATCATGTAGTCCCTTATGTGGTGGAGACTGGTGTATCTTTCTTTTAATTGTCATACTTGTCTGGATTAGCACTTGGGGTGGAGGGACATGACCAGCGATTAGTATTAGGCTTTCAGCTCTTTTTTTTTTTTTCTGAACACTCAGCAAGAAGACTCCTGGTAAACTCAATGACTAAGTGTGGGGTTAAAATGCTTAAGTGCTGAACCAAATTTTCTGTCTGGTGGAAATCACCTGTCATAGCTAAGTATGTTGCATTTTTACATAGCATATAAAAATATGCTATAATTCATCTAGCTTCCCTGAATTATAGAGCAACATGGGACTGGAGACTGGAAAGAAGGTCTTTATAATGCATTATGTTCCCATGGCTGTTACAGGGAACAGTCAACTTCTTTGCAGCTCTTGGTGAGAATGCAACTGAGGCTTCAGTACTAACTGGAGACTGTGAATTAAACAGCAGACCACTCAGGCATGGGCTTTGCTTCCTGCCATAAACTGAGCTTCTCTAAAATCTTACTTCTATGTAAATGTCACTAATCTAGGATATGCCAAAAATTTAACCAATAAGATGGGATATTCTGTGTAGAGTTGGACTTGCTGTATTGTCAGCACAAGAAAGCAAATGCAAACTTGTGGTGTGAAGGTAGTACATGCGAGTGAATGTACTAGAGATTTTAGTTTCTCGCAAGGCTAAAGGGCAAAATTCACCCCAGCCACCTGAGCAAGGATTTCTAGTTTTGTTGGTTTTGGTCCCCCCAGCATCCTATAACAGGTCAGGAAAGACTGGCTGCGAGCTACTGGGAACAAGGCTCATTGCTCTGCTTCCTCTTCAAGGGACAGAAAGAATTCTCACCAGCTTTGCATGTACTAGGTATGTCCTTTAAAAGGAAGAAAGAAGAGGTCAAGAATAAACATTAAATCATGTTAAAGTCACACCCCTTTCAAAGTGCAGGTTCTGACGTGATGATTAACTCCACTGGCGATCAATTTAAATGGACTCAACCAGACAGGAAAAGAGACTTTAGATGGAATCATTTAAACAGTGAAAATTTCAGGAGCTGCTATATGAATTTTAAAGGGAACTTGAATGCTTAATATCCTCAGAGCATTGCTTTGCTTTCTGCTGTTGTTGTTTTGGTCCTTTGGAAGATAAAGTGAATGCTTTGGTTAGGCTGCATGTGTTCTAGTCCCTTAAAAGTTGGGTTTTATCTTTGTATTGCATACTGCTGTGAATGAAAATAAGAGAAGCTGTCTTGCTTTTGTGACTTCAAATCAAGAAAAATGTTGGACTATGCACCTCATCAAGAAATATATATAATATATATTTATTATGCCAGCTGCTTCTAACCAGCTATCCTGGGTGCTTACCTTACCCTCTTACAATGCTTTCTGTTCTCAGCATTTAGTTTTTCCTTTTGTAGGCTTGGGTGGGATCTCTTGCGTTATTGGAATGTTTCTTTTTGTGTTTATTTCTAAAGGATTCATAAGTAGTGTGTGAAGTAAAATCAGAATACTAATGCTACTTATTCTATTTTTACTCACTCATAATTTTCTTTTAGGCTGAGCCTTTGTATTTTGATCAATTTTTGCTTTCAAATCCTCAGCTAAATCTATTCATCTCTTTTGTGCATGAATAGCTCTCTAGTGGGAGATGTAGCTACATACTTGAGAAGGACGAAAGCTTTTAAATTTTTGGTACTTCATGGTTTCATGACTATGAGTAGTCCTAGTGGATTTGTCAAATCCTAAGGAACTTTTGTAGGTTGTATATTGCATGGACCGTAGCTCACCACACTCCTCTGTCCATGGAATTCTCCAGGCAAAAATACTGGAATGAATAGTCATTCCCTTCTCCAGGGAATCTTCCCAACCCAGAGACTGAACCTGGGTCTCCCACACTGCAGGCAGATTCTTCACCATCTCAGCTGCCAGAGAAGCCCCATATTGTTTTTAGGACACTGATTTCAAGTGAAGATATACTTGATCATTTTAACTCACTGGCTTCAAACTGCACTATAAAAATTTCATCATGACCCATTTATGGTTGTAAAAGACTGTGAACCACATTTGGGCTCTTAAATTGGCATCCTTGTGACATTTTATATCACTATTGCCATACTCCTAATTATTCTCCAAAACTAGCTTCTTTCATTATGTGTTCTTTATTAAAGAAATACAGCAGAAAGTGAAGGGATTTTTTTTTTATCAAACATCCCTCTTTTATTCAGCCAGCTTTTCCAAGGGTCATTTTCTCCCCCTGTGCTTTTGGTTGATCTTCACTTCAACTCTGAACAGTACCAAACTGAAACAAGGTTTTCCAGGCTAAGAACCCATAACTCACAACCAGTTGTACACATCTCCTAGTCAGGAGACAAATCTGTGAGAGATGAATGGTCCAGCAGAAGGACAATTACATTGAACAAAAGGAAAAGGGAACTAAAGAGTTGCTATTATGGCAGCATTAGATATATTAAATGAACCAAGCTGTCCTAGAAGCATAGATCTTCCCTGGCATTTCTCTTTGATGATTTATGATATGGTTACATTGAGTGTCCTTGTGGCCTCATATGCAGCAGACTTGACTTTGATTTTCTTTTTTTTGAGCTTCATTTCATTCCACAGAGCACAGTCAAAAAAAGCCAGAGAGGCATCTGTTCAATGCACTGTACTCCATTTAAGCTAGCTCCCTTCCTGTTGACAGAGAAGAGGGAATTGGACTGGCAAATTTTATCTGGTAGAACAATGATAAACAACACTAGACAATTATTGCCTTTACTGGAATACTCCTTAACTTCCAATATCACATGATACTTTTTCTTTCACATGCTATTTTTGCACACTTACAGAAATCAGACAACTATATATATATTTTTTCTCTCTTCAACTGAGCTAGATATTTTGAAATACATCAGTTCAGTTCAGTTCAGTTCAGTCACTCAGTTGTGTCTGACTCTTTGCGATCCCATGAATCACAGCACGCCAGGCCTCCCTGTCTATCACCAGCTCCTGGACTTTACCCAAACTCATGTCCATCAAGTCGGTGATGCCATCCAGCCATCTCATCCTCTGTCATCCCCTTCTCCTCCTGCCCCCAATCTCTTCCAGCATCAGAGTCTTTTCCATTGAGTCAACTCTTCGCATGAGGTGGCCAAAGTATTGGAGTTTCAGCTTCAGTATCAGTCCTTCCAATGAACACCCAGAACTGATCTCCTTTGGGATGGACTGGTTGGATCTCCTTGCAGTCCAAGGGACTCTCAAGAATCTTCTCCAACACCACAATTCAAAAGCATCAATTCTTTGGCACTCAGCTTTCTTCACAGTCCAACTCTCACATGCATACATGATCACTGGAAAAACCATAGCCTTGACTAGATGGACCTTTGTTGGCAAAGTAATGTCTCTGCTTTTGAAGATGCTGTCTAGGTTGGTCATAACTTTCCTTCCAAGGAGTAAACGTCTTTTAACTAGGTTATTTAAATTTCAATATTTCTAAGAGAGATATAATCACTAAATTCATTACAGAACCTTATATATATCATATATGTAGTATATGGCAAGATTAGAATTTAAGCTGGAAGTGTCAGAAATGAAACTCAAAAGATATATACCTTCATTACATAACGCTAAAATCTTGCTGAGTTTCCCTATTTCATATACACCATTAATAAAAAAGAAGATATTGTCTATAGCAATAACTCATCCTGGGCACTCTACCTTTAAAAGCTCAAATCCAAATTATATTTTTGCATTCTGGTCCTTACACTCATTCTGTTCCCAACTGTAGGGCTTTAGTCAAGCACTAGGATAAAGGAGGTCATCTTAGGACAAAAAGAAAGGGACTGTGTTTATTTTAACTGATGTAGAAACATTTCATGTCCAATTATAAGCCACTATTTAAGCCAAAAGGGAAAAATAGTTATTGTTTTGATGGCTTACTGTGACGTTATGAAGGAAATCATCAAATCACATGACTCACAAAGGAAATGGCATTCTTTTACTGGATGGACAGTAGCAGCATATAACCAGAATTCTGGAATCAGATTTTTCTCTACTTTGGAATGAAATTATGGGTCTGAGTCACATTTGTTTTTAGTTTCATCTTTCAACTTCAAAGATTCTCGTCAGCGGTTTAACATCTAAAGTTTATGAGTTTCTTTTTCATTGAGTAAAAGAGAACATTTTAATTTGTTTATTGACAGTACTAACCCCTCCAATTAGTGTTATATTAGCTGGATTTCCTTGTGTCTTAGATTGGATTCTTCCAGAAGCAGACTGGAGGAAGCATTTGAGCTCAAGTAGTTTATTTGGGAGATGATCCCAAAACACACCAGTAGAGAGGTAGAGAAGTGAAGCAGGGAAGGAAATAAAGCTAGTAAAGTGTAGGCTTATGAAACCAGTTATTACAGCGAGCAACCTGCAGAAGCCTTCATGAGCTATTTGTTACCAGTTAACAAGGAGATGAATCCAAAAGATGATATCAAACATTTATAGACACTTAAGCAAGTTGACATTGTCATGAAATACACATTGATATTTTATGATATTTTACAAAAATATTGGCAAGAGACAAACAAAAACTGGTACCTCACAAATCTAAGAGAATTCATTGCCAACAGAACTTCAATATAAGATGCTAAGAGAATTTCTTTAGTCTGAAGGGCAACGATATAAGAAAATGTATATCTTTGAGAAGGAGTAAAGAATATCAGAGGGCTTCCCAGGTAGCTCAGTGGTAAAGAATCCACCTCCCAATGCAGGAGATGCAGGATCAATCCCTGAATCAGGAAAATCCCCTGGAGAAAGAAAGGGCAACACACTTCAGTATTATTGCCTGGGAAATTCCCATAGACAAAGGAGCCTGGCAGGCTACAGCCCATGGGGTCACAAAGAGTCAGACCTGACTTAGGGACTGAACAATAGCAACAAAGAAATGGTAAATGTAAAATGTTGTTTGTATTTAATTTTAACAAACAAATGGACTATTTAAAACAAAATAGCAGAGCATTATCCTGTAATTTCAAAATGCATTTAATTTTAATATATATATATCAATTATATCACCAAGTTTGCCAAAATTGCCTATGTGATTTCAAAGTTTCTTTGTATTAAGTAAAATACTACAATGTTAACTTTATGTAGACTGTGAGAAGTTAAGGATATATACTATTATTGCTGAAAAGACTACTAAAAAAATACAGAGTTCAACTCTGATAATAAGTAAAATTTAAAGGATTTATTAATAATCTCATTTACTAATGCCCCCAAGGTCCATCCATGTTGTCACAAATAGCAGAATTTCCTTTGGCTGATTTCCTCCTTTTTCATAAACCAGTTGTTGGTTTTAAAAGGAAAATACGTGTTGAAACTTTCTAAAAATTGAGAGCACTATAGTAAAATGCCTAGAAAACATGAGAAAAATATTCATTTAGTAATAATTTTGAAAGATTCTTTAATAGCAGGATACATGTAATTCTATTTTGTTTTAGATATTTGCCCCAGATCTATAAAGTTTATTTATGAAGTCTTTGTGAAATACCCCCCCAGAGCAGAATTTTGTAAACATGGGACTAAAAGAATTTAATGTTATCTATACATTTTTAATTTTATTTGAGGAAAATGGAGTTGAATAAATAGGTAATATTTTGAGGTGATAAAGTGGTTTCGAGAGAGTTTTCCTATCTTTGCATTCTGATTTAAAAGGGTCTAAATATAAACCTTAACAACACTCCTGGACATCAGCATAAGAA
This sequence comes from Oreotragus oreotragus, assembly GCA_006410675.1. NCBI lineage: Eukaryota > Metazoa > Chordata > Mammalia > Artiodactyla > Bovidae > Oreotragus > Oreotragus oreotragus. The sequence goes on from SJYX01017001.1 coordinate 58,931, forward strand.
AGATAAAGTGAGTGTCTTTATTTAGTAAGTGCAGACCCACAGTTTGAGTTAGAAAAACATCCTGATATACTATAATTTATTTTGGGATTTTAAATTTAATATTAGATGCAAAATTAAAACCACATGTGCATAACATTCTGTTGTTCAGTTGCTCAGCTGTGTCCGACTCTGCGACCCCATGGAGTGCAGCATGCGAGGCTTCCCCATCTTTCACCATCTCCCAGAGCTTGCTCAAACTTGTGTCCATTGAATCTGAGATGCCATCCAACCATCTCATTCTCTGTTGTCCCCTTCTCCTCCTGCCTTCAGTCTTTCCCAACATCAGGGTCTTTTCTAATGAGTTGACTCTTTGCATCAAGTGGTCAAAGTATTGGAGCTTCAGCTTCAACATCAGTCCTTCTGATGAAAATTCAGATTTGATTTCCTTTAGGACTGACTGGTTTGATCTCCTCACAGTCCAATGGACTCTCAACAGTCTTCTCCAACACCACAGTTCAAAAGCATCAGTTCTTCAGTGCTCAGCCATCTTTATGGTCCCACTCTCACATCCATATGTGACTACTGGAAAAACCATAGCTTTGACTAGATGGACCTTTGTTGGCAAAATAATATCTCTGCTTTCTAATATGCTGTCTAGGTTGGTCATAGCGTTTCTCCCAAGTAGCAAGCGTCTTTTAATTTCATGGCTGCAGTCACTATCTGTAGTGACTTTGGAGCCCCCCAAAATAAAGTCTGTCACTGTTTCTACTGTTTTCCCATCTGTTTGCCATGAAGTGATAGAACTGGATGCCAGGATCTTAGTTTTTTGAATGTTGAGTTTTAAGCCAGGTTTTTAACCACATGTGCATCATATTATGTATGTTTACACAATGGATGCATAAGAAAGAACTTTCTTACAATATGAGATATCCAAATGTGGACATTGTTACGATTTACCAGCTGTTTAAGGGTATGAGAGAAGGTTGTAGGATTTTAGACCTCAGCATTTCTGGGGGCTCACTCAAATTATAAAACTAAAAAACTAAATGACTGTTAATTCCAAGTTTGCCTGAGTCCAACATGGGCCTTTTCACCATTACACTCTGAATGATTATTTCTCTGCTGCCTTCTGTGTCCTCTGCCCCCAACACCTCTGCTCTTCGTGTCTGGTTGTCTTTGTCACTGAGACTATTTGATCATCTGTCCCTTGCTCTCCCTTTCATGTCTAGCGCTTTAAGTCTCCTGCTCAGGCCCCATGATGGACGAACAAATCCAGAAATGACCAGCAGAAGCCGCAGGAAGTGAGGGACATAGGAGGGGAGCAGTAAATAGAAGCAGCCCCTTTTAACTTCAAAGTGTACTGGACTAATCAAAATGAGATTAGAAAGGCTCTAGGTGGAGCACCAGGATCTTGGAACTACACATCAGTGGTTAGTGAAAAGGGAGGAATCTGCCTCCTGCATGAAAGTAGCTGACTCCTGCAAGGCTTCTTCTGGCCTTCCATTTGCCACCTCTGTACAGACACTGGCAGCTCCCATGCTGCTTCCTGGCTGTCCAGCTTTATCTACTGGCAAAATGGACATATCCTGGGTCCTGTTCCTTTATAATCCTTCTGTCACATGTTAGCTATTTTGACGTCTTAGCAATGCATATGTATAGTTACCGTAGCATCCTTTCTCAGGAAACATGTTGGCCTCCCAGAAACAGGTCTTATTCTCTTCTCTCTGCTCTTTGAAGGTCAGGCCACCGAGGGAGGCATTTGGAAGCCCTCTGAGGAGCCTTGATTGCATTGCGTGGGCAGTTGCTGCTCCTGCCTACTTTTAGGTACCAATTGGAGGAGTGTACACCTTCTCTGCCCACCGCTGCTTCTTTTGAACTGTCCCAAATAACAGCGCTGTCCAGTAGATGGGGGAGGGGAGGATCTGGCTTGCCAAGGATGCCCTCTTCTGAGTGGTATTGACAGTGGGTGTGGTGGCGGAGGAACCCATGAACTATGTGTGCTTCCTAAGAACTGCAAAACACAGCTCTACCATCAGGGCACAAGATCTAAAGCTGGTAAAGGCAAAGCCTAGATTGCAAACCAAATTATCCACTGGAGGTAGCAGCACATCTGGACTTATTTTCTCTGTAACGTTGGAAAAGCAGTAAGAGAAGGGTAGGAGGAGAGCAAAAGAGAATGAGTCTGGGAAGGGTCTTGGAAAAGCAAGAAAGGGTCATAAAAGTGGAAGAGAGAAACGCTTGGATATTCAGATTTTTCAACAGATCAGTAACAAGCATTGTTTTAGACAGCAAATCTTGGCAACTAAATATCCTGCTAGCAAGTAATATTGATTTGCAGCTTTATCAAAGAAACGGCATGCCCTCCAGTCCTCATAAGTGGTAAAGCCAGGAGCAGGTGAAGATCTGTCTGTCATCTTATCTACATGTGTGGGAGGTGGCAAAGCCACCAGTGCAGGGCAGCAGTCCCCAGGACTTTGCAAGCATAGCCCCTCTGGTATAAACAGGTTGGCTGTTTTCCCCTTATGTGCTAAGATAAAAATAAAACTACCTGACTCCCTCCTAGAGCCCCATGACCAGCTGCCTGCCATTTATTAGTGGGAAAGACTGGGTAGGAAAAATGACTTGTGCTTCCTGTGTTTTGATCAAAATGGACTGAATTTAGATTTTCAGGTTCAGCACTGTATAGTTACTTCCCTACAGAGAACTCTACTCCAGGCTCGCTTCTCCCTCCCCTCCTGTCTGTCTTCTCTGTGTTTCAGATGAAGAGATAACATTGAAGCACCAGGAATGGATTTATGGGGCTGGCTATCACTGTGACTTCAAGATGCAATTAATCTCTTGAAGCCCTGTGGTCGCCTGGGAGTGGGAAAGGCTGGTCAGTGCCGAAGAGCTAGAACAACCTTGTTTCCTCCTTTTTTTTTTTTTTAATGGGACTGATGGAAACCTATTTCCTTAACTTGGCCGAGGAGGAAGTCGTTAATAACTAGGTTTCCCAGTATGGGTTCTGTCTGTATCAGGTCAATATTGTCCAAATACTGTTAAGGCCTCCAAACTTACTGATGGCCTTCAGTCTGACGATGACACTGCTGGCAGAGTCAACTTGTGCCTTTCAACCCGCTCACGAGTGGTGTGGAATCTGATGTCTACCTGTTTTCCCGCCCTCTCTCCTAGTCCCATCACTAACCCTCTTCTCCGTTCATCTGTTCGCCAGCTCTTAGACATGTTGGAGGTAGTCCTGCCAGCCAACAGCTGTTCACAGCGTCACTCCTGTCTAGGCTGCCTCTTTCATTCTCTTCTGCCTGTCTGCCTCTCTGTCTCTGATGCTGTCTCTCTCCCTCTCCTCCCTTCTCTCTGTGTGTCCTCTGCTTCTTTCTGTTGTATTTACTGTTTAGGTCTTAGCTTGATTCTGTCTTTCCCTGTGAAGCCTTTCTTTCCCTCCCGCTCTTTAACTCTGTTTCCCCAGATGAGGTCCACATGCTCACAGCATCGCTATGGAAGCTTTGCTAGAAGTGCAGATTCTCTGGCCCCACTCCAGATCTGCTGAATTATATGCTGCAGTCTGAAAGAACCCCAGGAAATTCATATGAATATTAATTTTAAGAAACACCTATTGCCTAGTGCAGGTGGCATTTTATCAGCTGTTTCCCCAAATAGATCCCAAGGACTTGAAGAGATGAGGGTTCTAGCAGTTTGTATATCCAGTGCCATGCTCACAATGGCTAATGGTTCACTGTCATATAGTCACTCAACAAACATGCGGTGAGGCACTGAGCTTGGCTTCAAGGATATTAATATAATAGGATAACATTCTTTTAAGTTTTCAGGTGTATTTGTCCACCCAAGTTAAATTGCCCTGGTGTCTCTACACCAGTCAAAACAGTCAGCTTTGGTGATGTATAAGAAGAGTGGATTCCTCTTTTGCTAGAAAATTAGAATATTTTCTGTGAGCATTGCAAGATGACCAGTTGGATTTTCTAATTTCCTTTATGTTCTCATTAGCACCTGAAGCTGGCTTAATCGTGGAGCCCTTTTATAAGCTAGGTGCTTAGCCACTCAGTCATATTCGACTCTTTGTGGTCCTATGGACTGTAGCTTGCCAGGCTCCTCTGTCCATGGGGATTCCCCAAGCAAGAATACTGGAGTGGGTTGCCATCCTCTCCTCCAGGGGATCTTCCCAACCCAGGGATGGAACCCAGAAAATTCCACGTATAAGGTAAGGTAAAGGGACATTTTTAGTTCCTACCAGTCTCAATGAATTATGGGAAGGAAAAATTGGAGGCAGTGAAACAGGTTGTGAGACATGTTGGCCTCAGTTCTATAGCAGGGAGGTAGTATAGATAAATCCAGGGGAAATCCAAGATCAGAGAGGCTTTTGTTCACTTCTCACTTGTGACCATGTAAGCAGGAGAGACCACAGTGTCACTTTGCCCTGTAGGATCAGGAACAAAATAGAAATCTTAGCTTCCTTTAGGGAATCTACCACTTCAGAGCTAAGGAGAGTTGCACTAAGCAAGTGGACATGAGGTATAAAGGAAACAGGCCTTGAGGTACATGAGCAGTGGACACAAGAGGACACCCAAGGACAGGACTGAGGGATAAAAACCAATTAAAGATTTTAGTAGTCAAGAGTTGGTATATGTCTTAAAGTTAGGTTAACTCTTTACCTAAAGTAGGAAGAATCCACAGGAAGTTTATAGGAGGGAACTCCCTGCTCTGTTGCTGGAGATTTTTATTCTGAGCTTTGCCATCCTTGAGGAATAGAAACTGGTGTCCAAATCCCTCCATTCAGGGTCATTGGTTTGGGCACTTGTCAATCACCTGAGGTGCTGGAATGGAAATTCAGTTACTATAATACCTCTTTAAGACCTTCCAGTGAAGAAGGTCAGATCTAGTAAGAACTTAACAAGCATGAAAAATGTATTTAGTCATTTAATGAAATATTTTTCTTTGTTCTTTTTAAAGATACAGTTAGTAGGCAGTAAGGTTTAGCAATTAATATTCTGTTAAATTAAGAATGTCATAAATCAGAAGAAATCTTATTTTTAAATGGATTATGCATGCATATAGAAAAAAATGAAATGAGTAGATGTGGAATAAGAAAGAATGACATTTAAAATGCAGCCCAAAATTTTGGTTTGTGCACAAAAATTCAGATGTCTGAAATGTTTTATACAAACTTGGCTTAGTTCCTAAGAGACACAGAAAATTCAGATAACTCATGTTTAGCTTCTGGAGTGTTTGGGGAGGAACGAAGTCAACAGCAGATGCCTCAATGGTGTGCATGTGATGAAAGCTGAGTTACATTTTCACAAGATGGCAGGTTTGTATACCTGAAATTAAACTGCTGAACCACATCAAAGTCAAAAACCAATAATCCTACAAAATTGAAAATAAATTGCTGATCCTTTCTTATTTTCTCCTGAGAGATCCTATAACAAACCATTATCTTTTCCACCCATCTTCCCAATTTTTGCTCCTCTTGTTTTCATAAATTAATAGAGGAGCATATCATTGGTGTCTAAACTAATTTGGTTTTGTGGTTGCATAGAAGATTAAATAGTCAACTAACGTAAGAGTGATTTGAAGACCATCCCATCCCCTTTTGTATTCCTTGGTGAATCATTTGACAAGATGCCACCAAGGCAGCTCAGTTTAAAGAACAATATTAGTCTGGACACAAAACCAAGAAGCTCAGAGACCACCATCAGCCGAAGTGTGTCTGCTTTTCAGACAGCGAACACATCCATTTCTAACAGCTCCTAATTGTGTGTGGCGTGCTGATATGAGGTTTATTAATGGAAAAGGTGAATTTGACTGGCCTCCTAATATAATACATATAACCAATTATATAGAAATGTATTCAAACAACACTCCTGTTTTGTTGAGAATAGAAAAGGAAGAATGAAAATAATAACTGGGGGATAAAGTACAGTGGGATAGTGAATAAGACAATGTCCTAAAACTAAAGAAAAGCAAATGCAAATAAAGCAGTGACCTCCCCTCCTCCCCTGCACTCCAAGCCATCAAGAGAGAACAAGGAAGATGGATAAGGGCTATTTCCACCCCAAGCCATCAAGAGAGAATAGAGAAGACAGATAAAGGCTATTTCCAATATCAGGATCTACTTGATGATTAAAAAAAAATAACAACAACCAATAATTATATTAAAAGAAAAGAAAATCACAGAATGACACCAGTTAACAAATTAAAGATCAATACTCTGACCCACTATCTTATGGGATGTGTTAAATTTCAAAAAAGTACCTGACAATCTCTGATGTGGGTGGGGAGTGGATATTCCTGCCAATAGACCTCAAGTGGTGGCATTTCAATGTGATGATTTAAACACCCTCAGTTTTGTTTATTTTATTCAGTTGGAGAATCAAAAACTCCAGCTCATCAATGCTGAAAATACAACTGGATGGAGTGATGCTGAGTCACACAAACTAAACTCACGGAGGCTTTTATAACATGCACGGTGGTTTAGTCACTCAGTTATGTCACACTCTTTGCAACCCATGGACTGTAGCCCACTAGGCTCCTCTGTCCATGGGTTTCTCCAGGCAAGAACACTGGAATGGGTTGCCATGCCCCCCTCCAGGGGATCTTCCCAACCCAGGGATCAAACCCAGATCTCCTGCACTGCAGGCAGATTCTTTACCATCTGAGCCACCAGGGAAGTCCTATTTATAACATAATGAAAACTTAATATTTTACAAGGAACAGCATAACTCACATGAGGAGTAGATTATTCATCTTAACCTGGAGAGTCTATTTTCTTCCTATAGAAAAGTCATACAAAGAGGCAAATAAAATTCAAAAGGTTGCTTCACAAATATGGAATGAAAAAGTTTAATGTCACTAGAAATCTAGAGCCCAGTACATCTATATTCACAACAGGGATTAACTCCAAAGTGGATCTCTTCTTGCCAAGATGCTGTACTTTTTTAGACATTGCTATTCTGACTTTTTTCTTTTCTGAGTCTCTTTTGTCTCTATATTATTCCTACTGACTTTCCTCCCTATCTTTCTGATTGATATGTTCTTTCTTTAGATATGATAATAACATCAATGAGGGATTATTACTTTTCTTGTCATCATTATTAGTCTGTTCTTTAGACTATCATTATTTTTTGAAGTATGGTGAAGCAACTCACCACTCAAAGTATGGTTTAGGGACCAGCAGCATGGGTGTCACCTAGAAGCTTGTTCAGTTCAGTTCAGTCACTCAGTCATGTCTAGCTCTTTGCAACCCCATGGATGGTAGCATGCCAGGCTTCCCTGTCTATCACCAACTCCCTGAGCTTGCTCAAACTCATTTCCATCAAATCGGTGATGCCATCCAACCATCTCAACCTCTGTCATCCCCTTCTCCTTCTGCCCTCAATCTTTCCCAGCATCATGGTCTTTTCAAATGAGTCAGCTCTTCGCATCAGGTGGCCAAAGTATTGGAGCTTCAGCTTCAACATTTGTCGTTCCAATGAATACTCAGAACTGATTTCCTTTACACTTGCCTGGTCGGATCTCCTTGCATTCCAAGGGACTCTCAACAGTCTTCTCCAACACCATTTCTTCAGTCCTCAGCTTTCTTTATGATCCAACTCTCACACCCATACATGGCTACCAGAAAACTCATAGCTTTGACTAGACAGACCTTTGTTAGCAAAGTATTGTCTCTGCTTTTTAATATGCTGTCTAGGTTGGTCATAGCTTTTCTTCCAAAGAACAAGCATCTTTTAATTTCATGGCTGCAGTCATCATCTGCAGTGATTTTGGAGCCCAAGAAAATAAGTCTGTCAGTGTTTCCATTGTTCCCCCTCTATTTGCCATGAAGTGATGGGACTGGATCCCATGATCTTAGTTTTCTGAATGTTCAGTTTTAAGTCAGCTTTTTCACTTTCCTCTTTCATCTTCATCAGGAGACTCTTTAGTTCCTCTTTGCTTTCTGCCATAAGGGTGGTGTCATCTGCATATCTGAGGTTATTGATATTTCTCCCAGAAATCTTGAATCCAGCTTGTGCTTCATTCAGCCCAGGATTTTGTATGATGTACTCTGCATATGAGAGAAGGCAATGGCAACTCACTCCAGTATTCTTGCCTGAAAAATCCCATGGACGGAGGAGCCTGGTAGGCTGCAGTCCATGAGGTCACTAGGAGTCGGACACGACTGAGCAACTTCACTTTCACTTTCATGCATTGGAGAAGGAAATGGCAATCCACTCCAGTGTTCTTACCTGGAGAATCCCAGGGATGGAGGAGCCTGGTGGGCTACCGTCTGTGGGGTTGCACAGAGTTGGACATGACTGAAGCGACTTAGCAGCAGCAGTAGCAGCAGCAACTCTGCATATAAGTGAAATAAGCTGGGTGATAGTATACAGCCTTGACTTACTCCTTTCTCAGTTTGGAACCAGTCTGTTGTTTCATGTCTGTTTCTAACTGTTGCTTCTTGACCTGCATACAGATTTCTCAGGAGGCAGGTAAGGTGGTCTGGTATTCCCATCTCTTTCAGAATTTTCCACAGTTTATTGTGATCCACACATCAAAGGCTTTGGCATAGTCAATAAAGCAGAAATAGATGTTTTTCTGCAATTCTCTTGCTTTTTCCATGATCCAGCGGATGTTGGCAATTTGATCTCTGGTTCCTCTGCCTTTTCTAAATGCAACTTCACTTTCACTTTCATGCATTGGAGAAGGAAATGGCAATCCACTCCAGTGTTCTTACCTGGAGAATCCCAGGGATGGAGGAGCCTGGTGGGCTACCGTCTGTGGGGTTGCCCAGAGTTGGACACGACTGAAGCGACTTAGCAGCAGCAGTAGCAGCAGCAACTCTGCATATAAGTGAAATAAGCTGGGTGATAGTATACAGCCTTGACTTACTCCTTTCTCAGTTTGGAACCAGTCTGTTGTTTCATGTCTGTTTCTAACTGTTGCTTCTTGACCTGCATACAGATTTCTCAGGAGGCAGGTAAGGTGGTCTGGTATTCCCATCTCTTTCAGAATTTTCCACAGTTTATTGTGATCCACACATCAAAGGCTTTGGCATAGTCAATAAAGCAGAAATAGATGTTTTTCTGCAATTCTCTTGCTTTTTCCATGATCCAGCGGATGTTGGCAATTTGATCTCTGGTTCCTCTGCCTTTTCTAAATCCAGCTTGAACATCTGGAAGTTCATGATTCATGTATTGCTAAAGCCTGACTTGGAGAATTTTGAGCATGACTTTACTAGCCTGTGAGATGAGTACAATTGTGTGGTAGTTTGAGCATTCTTTGGCATTGCCTTTCTTTGGGATTGGAATGAAAACTGACCTTTTCAGTCCTGTGATTACTGCTGAGTTTTCCAAATTTACTGGCATATTGAATGCAGCACTTTTACAGCATCATCTTTTAGGTTTTGAAATATCACAGCTGGAATTTTATCATCTCCACTAGCTTTATTTGTAGTGATGCTTCCTAAGGCCCATTTGACTTCAGACTCCAGTACGTCTGGCTCTAGGTGGGTGATCACACCATTGTGATTATCCAGGTCATTAGGATCTTTTTGTATAGTTCTTCTGTGTATTCTTGCTTCTTTTTCTTAATATCTTCTGCTTCTGTTAGGTCCATACCATTTCTGTCCTTTGTTAGAAGCTTGTTAGAAATGCAAAATCTTGGGCCCTACCCCATACCCACTGAATCAGACTGTGTATTTTAATAAGATCATCAGGGATTTTGATGTACATTAAAGAATGTACTTCCCATCCCTACCTCTCCTTCCATCTCTGTTTTTCTGCTTTTGCCTTTACAGTTGGGTTAACTCCAATTCAATATTGAAAATAATCTCAAATATAAACTCTTTTCTATGCTCGCCCAGTGTGTTTGGAGTTTATATCTTAGTCTCAAGGAATACCTTCATGTCAGATTTTGGGGACTACTTTACTATTGTACCCATAGAAAAAAGCTCTCTGAAAACAGGGCCTGACATTGAACCCAATAGCCTCAATGGTGTACTTGGAAGAAGCAGGCATACTTGAGACATAGCTCTACCATTGAGTGAATAAGCTAATTTCTAGCTAAAATCTCCTTTGAGATACTCAGGATTCTACCACTTGGAAGTTACAGAAAAGTGATGAAAATGGCTTAGGTCAATAGGAGAATTGTTAGCTCTCAAATGTCCAGAGTTGGGCTTTGTGTCATTAATGATGCAGGAACCCAGAGCATCATGTGGCCAGGCTCTCACTCCCCATCGCTCATGCTGGTCTTACTTCTGCTGAGGATGGTTGTCAGCACTTAGAGATTCAGCCCCAGAGTAGCTTACAGAGTAGCTTATCCTGATTTGCAGGATATCGCAAGACAATTTCTGTTCCTGCTACTTGAAAGGCTAGGGTTCAGATATATTCCTGATCAAATTTAATGAATTCATTTACTGCGAGAGCCAACTATGGAAAGCTGAGGAAGGCAATTATTAGGAAGCTTAAGAAGGAGAAGGAGAAGAAAGGTAGGCTCAGTGGACTTGGGGTCCTTCCTCATCCTGTATTACCTCCAGGAACTGGAGGACCTGCCTGGTACTGTCAGAAGATTAGTGGCCGCCCAGAGAGACTGTCTCTTTTTCAATTAAGTGTTATCATCTTTACCTACTTCAGTTTATAATCTGTTCATTATTTAGGTTTCTTTTTCCAGTGAGAGTCAAAATGCATATAAGCTAATCTGGCGCTTCTAAATTGCTTACAGTATATTTAAGATTGAAAGCGAAAAGAATTCTTAACTTTATTCTAATCATCACATCATGGAATTTGCTCTATTGATGTTTGTGTGCGATTCCCAAAACATAATTTTTACATCTGTATGAAAACAAGAACAAACCACTTTGGGGGAGAAGCTTGTCAAGTTTAATCTTGTTTCATATTTGGAGTGATGTCTCATTTAGGGACTATGAACTTTACAGTGCTATTTCTCCATTTAAAAAGCCTCATAAGGAATCATAATAAAAGCCCAAACTTTATGAATAAAATTAAAATCAATCATCCTTGGAAGGAATTACTTGGACTGCTTACTAATAAGAGCAAGTACAGAAAATGGATCCCACAGTGGCTAATGTTAATTTTTTTCTTCCTTGTTCTCCCCCTAATCAAATATAGCTTACTTTTGAAAATATTTTCCTAAGATTAAGACAGAAGTTTATACTCTGTGGTAGAGAAAAAAAAACAACAACCTTGATTTGGGAAGATTGAACATTCCTTAATTTGCTGAACTGATGCTGTGCTTAGTCATTTTTATGATTGTCTGTCCTACAATAGGATATGAATTCTTCAAGATAGAATTTAGAGACAATACTAGCATCAGCCTTTCATGAAGGACAGAAGTAGTGCATCTCAGTTGATCAAGACAAGATGCTGGTAAAGGTCATCATGATCCCTGGAGAAGGAAATGGCAACCCACTCCAGTATTCTTGCTTGGAGAATCCCATGGACTGAGGAGCTTGGTGGGCTGCAGTCCACGGGGTCACAAAGAGTCGGACACGACTGAGTGACTACTTACTTACTTACTTACTTACTTACTTTAAAAAATGATAGGAACACAGGGCCATTCATGGGGGCAGATTGTCCCACCAAAATAATACTGAAGATGACTTATTTCCATAGGTGTGGGCAGAATGTCAGGGAAATGAGAGGAAGCATGGAGCCTTGAAGCTGATGACACTGGAGCACCTTTACTACTGCTAGATATAAAAAGACGGGGATCTGGAGATGGAGCGAAGTATGGCCAGAGTGAGGGTGGGGCAAGTGAGATGCTTAAGGTGCAAAATTGAAAGAGAAACCCTCAGGGCCTCTTCTCTGGCTCTGCCTCTTCACCCCTGCCACATTCCCACCCCAGTGAGCAAACACTAGCCCTGGAGGTTTAATTTCTCTATAATTCTGGTTCTCTGACATCACTGCATATAGCCTTGAGGCAGAGAGTGGGAAGACTAGCAGAGGAAGCTTGTCATTTGTCACAGGATGCCACCACTGTAAGATGAGTCTGTGCCTGCTCGCTAGAACAGCTCCTGCAGGCAAAGGTGAGCTGCAGGGACCTGACCCCAGGCCCCAAGGCTACACAGGACAAGTCCTAGGTGGAGGAGCACTGAGACACAGTCCCCAGCGTCCTACCCCTTTGCTTTGCTTTTGACTCTCTCACCCCCATCCCATCAAGTCCAGACCTTTATCACCTTGCAGACAGGATTAGACACACTACTCTGTCATGCATTTGAATATCTACTTTTCTAGTGGCAAAAATTAAAACCTTTTCTTTTAAGCTAATGTCTCCATCACAATTTATAACCTATATTTTGAAGCTCAAAAGCTGAACATTGTATATTTATTTATCCTTGTATTTCTGCTAAAACAACTCTACCCTGAACTGGGGGATGTGGGCGAAAAAGAATTAGGGTGGCAGAATATGATAGCAAAAAGTATAGGTTAAAATTTCAAAACATAATCTGCCTGCCACCTCCCCCCACAACCCTGTATTGAGTGGTAAAAAAATATTCATTTTTGGATATCCCAGTCTTACCTCGAGGCATTGCTTACTCAAGAGGATGATGGCTTGATCTTCTCAATCTGTTCACTTCCCCACAGCACCCTCAACCTCCTACCACAGCGAAGGTCCTAATGTGATAAACTAATTCTGAAATTGTCCTAGTTGAGAAGCTGGAGGAAGNTCTCTTGCTTTTTCCATGATCCAGCGGATGTTGGCAATTTGATCTCTGGTTCCTCTGCCTTTTCTAAATCCAGCTTGAACATCTGGAAGTTCATGATTCATGTATTGCTAAAGCCTGACTTGGAGAATTTTGAGCATGACTTTACTAGCCTGTGAGATGAGTACAATTGTGTGGTAGTTTGAGCATTCTTTGGCATTGCCTTTCTTTGGGATTGGAATGAAAACTGCCCTTTTCAGTCCTGTGATTACTGCTGAGTTTTCCAAATTTACTGGCATATTGAATGCAGCACTTTCACAGCATCATCTTTTAGGTTTTGAAATATCACAGCTGGAATTTTATCATCTCCACTAGCTTTATTTGTAGTGATGCTTCCTAAGGCCCATTTGACTTCAGACTCCAGTACGTCTGGCTCTAGGTGGGTGATCACACCATTGTGATTATCCAGGTCATTAGGATCTTTTTGTATAGTTCTTCTGTGTATTCTTGCTTCTTTTTCTTAATATCTTCTGCTTCTGTTAGGTCCATACCATTTCTGTCCTTTGTTAGAAGCTTGTTAGAAATGCAAAATCTTGGGCCCTACCCCATACCCACTGAATCAGACTGTGTATTTTAATAAGATCATCAGGGATTTTGATGTACATTAAAGAATGTACTTCCCATCCCTACCTCTCCTTCCATCTCTGTTTTTCTGCTTTTGCCTTTACAGTTGGGTTAACTCCAATTCAATATTGAAAATAATCTCAAATATAAACTCTTTTCTATGCTCACCCAGTGTGTTTGGAGTTTATATCTTAGTCTCAAGGAATACCTTCATGTCAGATTTTGGGGACTACTTTACTATTGTACCCATAGAAAAAAGCTCTCTGAAAACAGGGCCTGACATTGAACCCAATAGCCTCAATGGTGTACTTGGAAGAAGCAGGCATACTTGAGACATAGCTCTACCATTGAGTGAATAAGCTAATTTCTAGCTAAAATCTCCTTTGAGATACTCAGGATTCTACCACTTGGAAGTTACAGAAAAGTGATGAAAATGGCTTAGGTCAATAGGAGAATTGTTAGCTCTCAAATGTCCAGAGTTGGGCTTTGTGTCATTAATGATGCAGGAACCCAGAGCATCATGTGGCCAGGCTCTCACTCCCCATCGCTCATGCTGGTCTTACTTCTGCTGAGGATGGTTGTCAGCACTTAGAGATTCAGCCCCAGAGTAGCTTACAGAGTAGCTTATCCTGATTTGCAGGATATCACAAGACAATTTCTGTTCCTGCTACTTGAAAGGCTAGGGTTCAGATATATTCCTGATCAAATTTAATGAATTCATTTACTGCGAGAGCCAACTATGGAAAGCTGAGGAAGGCAATTATTAGGAAGCTTAAGAAGGAGAAGGAGAAGAAAGGTAGGCTCAGTGGACTTGGGGTCCTTCCTCATCCTGTATTACCTCCAGGAACTGGAGGACCTGCCTGGTACTGTCAGAAGATTAGTGGCCGCCCAGAGAGACTGTCTCTTTTTCAATTAAGTGTTATCATCTTTACCTACTTCAGTTTATAATCTGTTCATTATTTAGGTTTCTTTTTCCAGTGAGAGTCAAAATGCATATAAGCTAATCTGGCGCTTCTAAATTGCTTACAGTATATTTAAGATTGAAAGCGAAAAGAATTCTTAACTTTATTCTAATCATCACATCATGGAATTTGCTCTATTGATGTTTGTGTGCAATTCCCAAAACATAATTTTTACATCTGTATGAAAACAAGAACAAACCACTTGGGGGGAGAAGCTTGTCAAGTTTAATCTTGTTTCATATTTGGAGTGATGTCTCATTTAGGGACTATGAACTTTACAGTGCTATTTCTCCATTTAAAAAGCCTCATAAGGAATCATAATAAAAGCCCAAACTTTATGAATAAAATTAAAATCAATCATCCTTGGAAGGAATTACTTGGACTGCTTACTAATAAGAGCAAGTACAGAAAATGGATCCCACAGTGGCTAATGTTAATTTTTTTCTTCCTTGTTCTCCCCCTAATCAAATATAGCTTACTTTTGAAAATATTTTCCTAAGATTAAGACAGAAGTTTATACTCTGTGGTAGAGAAAAAAAAACAACAACCTTGATTTGGGAAGATTGAACATTCCTTAATTTGCTGAACTGATGCTGTGCTTAGTCATTTTTATGATTGTCTGTCCTACAATAGGATATGAATTCTTCAAGATAGAATTTAGAGACAATACTAGCATCAGCCTTTCATGAAGGACAGAAGTAGTGCATCTCAGTTGATCAAGACAAGATGCTGGTAAAGGTCATCATGATCCCTGGAGAAGGAAATGGCAACCCACTCCAGTATTCTTGCTTGGAGAATCCCATGGACTGAGGAGCTTGGTGGGCTGCAGTCCACGGGGTCACAAAGAGTCGGACACGACTGAGTGACTACTTACTTACTTACTTACTTACTTACTTTAAAAAATGATAGGAACACAGGGCCATTCATGGGGGCAGATTGTCCCACCAAAATAATACTGAAGATGACTTATTTCCATAGGTGTGGGCAGAATGTCAGGGAAATGAGAGGAAGCATGGAGCCTTGAAGCTGATGACACTGGAGCACCTTTACTACTGCTAGATATAAAAAGACGGGGATCTGGAGATGGAGCGAAGTATGGCCAGAGTGAGGGTGGGGCAAGTGAGATGCTTAAGGTGCAAAATTGAAAGAGAAACCCTCAGGGCCTCTTCTCTGGCTCTGCCTCTTCACCCCTGCCACATTCCCACCCCAGTGAGCAAACACTAGCCCTGGAGGTTTAATTTCTCCATAATTCTGGTTCTCTGACATCACTGCATATAGCCTTGAGGCAGAGAGTGGGAAGACTAGCAGAGGAAGCTTGTCATTTGTCACAGGACGCCACCACTGTAAGATGAGTCTGTGCCTGCTCGCTAGAACAGCTCCTGCAGGCAAAGGTGAGCTGCAGGGACCTGACCCCAGGCCCCAAGGCTACACAGGACAAGTCCTAGGTGGAGGAGCACTGAGACACAGTCCCCAGCGTCCTACCCCTTTGCTTTGCTTTTGACTCTCTCACCCCCATCCCATCAAGTCCAGACCTTTATCACCTTGCAGACAGGATTAGACACACTACTCTGTCATGCATTTGAATATCTACTTTTCTAGTGGCAAAAATTAAAACCTTTTCTTTTAAGCTAATGTCTCCATCACAATTTATAACCTATATTTTGAAGCTCAAAAGCTGAACATTGTATATTTATTTATCCTTGTATTTCTGCTAAAACAACTCTACCCTGAACTGGGGGATGTGGGCGAAAAAGAATTAGGGTGGCAGAATATGATAGCAAAAAGTATAGGTTAAAATTTCAAAACATAATCTGCCTGCCACCTCCCCCCACAACCCTGTATTGAGTGGTAAAAAAATATTCATTTTTGGATATCCCAGTCTTACCTCGAGGCATTGCTTACTCAAGAGGATGATGGCTTGATCTTCTCAATCTGTTCACTTCCCCACAGCACCCTCAACCTCCTACCACAGCGAAGGTCCTAATGTGATAAACTAATTCTGAAATTGTCCTAGTTGAGAAGCTGGAGGAAGGAGAAAAGAGGAGCGTGGAAAGAGGCCTAGAAATGGAAGAATAGGAAGGACTTGGAGGAATCTCAAGTGAGGAAAACAACTGTGGCATATGAAGCCCCTGTTCAGAGTGGGAAAAAAAAAACAGGAGCTTTAAACAAATATTATAGGTGTTATCAGAGAAGGCAATGGCACCCCACTCCAGTAGTCTTGCCTGGAAAATCCCATGGACGGAGGAGCCTGATAGGCTGCAGTCCATGGGGTTGCAGAGTTGGACATGACTGAGCTACTTCACTTTCACTTTTCACTTTCATGCATTGGAGAAAGCAATGGCAACCCACTCCAGTGTTCTTGCCTGGAGAATCCCAGGGATGAGGGAGCTTGGTGGGCTGCCGTCTATGGGGTTGCACAGAGTCAGACACGACTGAAGTGACTTAGCAGCACAGGTGTTATATATATATATATATATCTGTTGGTGTTCAAAGGATACATAATAGAAGAGTTATTTTTAAATTGCTTCTGATTACAAGGACCATGTTCTTTTAACTATGACTTTTCTCTGGGACTGAAGCATGTGACTCACATTAAATATCATTCATATCATTCTCTGAAAACACGTCCCTGCCACTCTCTCCTTTCTCTGTTCTTTCTCCTCCTAACCTCTCCCCTTCTTTCTCTCTCCTTATCAGTTGTATAAAGTGGGTTTATAGTTTTAAAGGCTATAAGGGCTGAGATATTATCTTACCCACAAATGTAGACCACCATGATGATAAAAAGAAAATAATGATCTCAGGTATTTGATCTTCAGTTTTTGGCTTTTGAATAATATTATATGTCATTTACTCTGTGCTGTATGTTACAGTCCTGATGTGCTCAGTTGTTCAGTCATGTCCAACTTTTTGTGGCCCCATGGATTATATCCTGCCTGGCTTCTCTATCTATGGAATTTTCCAGGCAAGAATACTGGAGTGGGTTGCCATTTCCCACTCCAGGGGATCTTCCTAACCCAGAGACTGAGCCCACATCTTTTGCGTCTCCTGCATTGGCAGGCAGATTCTTTCTCACAGTACCACCTGGGAATCCTACAATCCTAATGAGTATTGCTAAATCTTTCTTGATTCTACCTCGTTCTCTCTGTCATGAGCCTCATAAGCTCTAAGGGCCTGATTTTCTCCTGAACTTGTCTCCAGCCCAGTGTTACAACCCTTCTCTTTTAGACTGCAGCCTTCATTTCTATTCATATTAGTTTCCTAGGTTGGCCTTAAAAGTCATTACAAACTGGCTGATTTCAACAATAGAAACTTTGTCTTCCAAAGTTCTGGATTTCTAGCGAAATCTAAAATCAAGGTGCTAGCAGGGCCGTGCCCCCTCTGCAGCCTTCGGGGAAGAATCCTTCCTACCTCTTCCCAGCTTCTGGTCGGTGCCCGCAATCCTTGGTGTTCCTGGCTTGTGGCTGCTTCACTCCATGCCTCCACCTGCACGTGGCCTTCTCTCCTCTGTTGTGTCTCCTCTGTATGTCTGTGTCTCTCCTGTTATAAGGACAGCACTATAGTTGACCCTTGAGAAATGTGGGGGCTAGGAGCACAGACCTGTGCAGGTGAGAATCCACATACAACTTTACAGTCAACCCTCTATATCCATGATTCTGCATTGATTCAACTTACAACAGATTGTGTAGTATTGTAGTATATGTTTAGTGAAAGAAATCCATGTATAAGGGAACTCACAAAGTTCAAACCCGTGTTGTTCATCAACTGTCATTGGATTTAGCGTCCAGACAATCCAATATGAGCTTTCCAAGTAGTAGGGTAATAAAGAATCCGCCTGCCAGTGAGGAGATGCAGGAGACTCAGGTTAGATCCCTGGGCCAGGAAGATTCTCAAAGAAGGAAATGGCAACTCACTCCAATATCCTTGTCTGTGGAATCCCATGGACAGAGGAGCCTTCTGGGCTATAGTCTATGGGGTTGCAAAGAGTCAGACATGACTGAACAACTGAACATGCACACATGCACACGCTTAAATCCAGTATGACTTCATTTTAAATTTACTCATCACATCCAGATTTCCAGGTGGCTGTGAATTTGGGAGAGCACTATTCAAGCCAGTACACAACTGAAGGCAATGCAACAAGCACTTCCTCTCCACTTCACCCAAGGCATCACGCCAACCCAAGACTGCCAGTCGAGTCTGTGGCCAGGGCTAGACACTGGACTTAGATTTGCATCCCAACCCTGTGGGTTGCAGCTATGAAAATGCAACCTTGGGCATTCAGCTTGCTCTGACACTTCAGCTGTCCCTTTTCCAGAAAGAAATTCACCCCATAGGCTGTGGGAACATGTTTTGGCATGGGGACAATTTGGTTTGGTTGCAGTGATGGGGTTTGAAGCTCACTGAGTGTAGCTAGTTATCCAGACAAGGCACATCAACTCGAATGCACAATCCAGTTTATCCTTTCACAAAACACTTCAGAGAACAGGGACAGATTTTTACAATGTTTAAACATTTCTCTAGTGACAATAAAGGTAGAGCTTAGTTCTTGAGAGTCACTTTGACTTATTGGTATCTTTCTGTGTTTATGGGCTGCCTTGTAATGCAGATTTATGGAACTAGAATGAACTCCAAGTCAAAGCCACAAAGAGGAGGCCTTTTAGCAAAGGGCACAAGAAATTACCTCTTGCAATATGAGCTCCTCAATTGGGAAGTGCAAGTAAAATCCAAGTTTTGAAAACTAATTTAAAAATTGAAAAAATAGAACAATACCCTTAGCATGTATTTATGAATATATATAAAGATTCACATCCTGTATCTATGGACTGTGGTCAGAGAGGCCTCTAGTTGCTGTGAGACTCCTTGACCACTGAATATTATTACGGCCTGGCTTGGGGCCTGAATTATTGATACTCTGTGTCTATGGCTGCCTTGCAAAACTGCTGGAAGATTGAGATGCCTAGTATAAACTGTGCTGGGTGATAACTGAAATCAGTCATTAGGAAGTAATTTTATAAAATTTAAGATATATATACACGTACATGCATGCAAAGTTACTTCAATCATGTCTGACTCTTTGTGACCCTATGGGCTGTAGCTCACGAGGTTCCTCTGTCCATGGGATCTCCAGGCAAGAATACTGGAGTGGGTTGGCATTTTCTACTCCAGGGGATCTTCCTGGCCCAGGGATCAAACCCACATCTCCTTATATCTCCTGCATTGGCAAGTGGGTTCTTTACCAGGTGGGCTTACCACTTGGGAAGCCCATATATATAATTTCTTAAAGGCCAAGAAGGTAATATAAATAAAAGAGGTTAGCTGGGCGAGGGCTGCAACCACTCAAGAGTGAGGCCCCTGCTACTAGAAGAAGCAGATACTTCAGTGGCTGTTGCTCCCTTAGAAGGTGAATTTCAGTAACAGTACAGCCAGACACTATAAAATTCTTTAAGGAAAACAAAACATCCCAACTTTAATGCAAATTCCTACTTTTAAAAGATGTAGATGACTGGTTAAATTGTTTTGAAAACCCAATTCAAGTAAAATCATTGTTATCATCATCATCATCATCATGATTGAAGAAGCCTGGTTTCTGAAAGTATCCACTGATTTAAAGTTTTTTAGGGGAAAAAGAGATGAGGAAATTTCTATCCTCAGCCATATTTTTAACAATAGGTCTGCATTTTTACATAAGGAGACTTGGGTTGTATTCACACTCTGCGACCACTGAACTCAAAACCCTCCAGTAAGTTATTTTCTGTACATCAGTTTCCTAACGTGAGACCAGATGACTTCTGAGTATTTCTGTTGTTCTCATTTATTCTGTGATTTTTGTGATGAAGCACCTTGAAGGCAAACATTGTTTTCCTTTTGTCCAGTGCACAGTGGCTGGCATGTGGTCAGCACTCAATAAGTATTGTTCAGTGTAGGACTAAATGCACAAGTGAGTGAATCAGTGTTATCCCCATTTTCAAGATGAGTAAAATGAGTCCCAAAGAGGTTAATAAACTGTAGAAAATTCTGAAAGATATGGGAATACCAGGCCACCTGACCTGCCTCCTGAGAAATCGGTATGCAGGTCAGGAAGCAACAGTTAGAACTGGACATGGAACAACAGACTGGCTCCAAATTGGAAAAGGAGTACATCAAGGCTATATATTGTCACCCTGCTTATTTAGATTATATGCAGAGTACATCATGAGAAACACTGGTCTGGAGGAAGCACAACCTGGAATCAAGATTTCTGGGAGAAATATCAATAACCTCAGATATGCAGATGACACCACCCTTATGGCAGAAAATGGAGAAGAACTAAAGAGCCTCTTGATGAAAGTGAAAGAGGAGAGTGAAAAAGCTGGCTTAAAACTCAACATTCAGAAAACGAAGATCCTGGCATCTAGTACCATCACTTTATGGCAAATAGATGGGGAATCAGTGGAAACAGTGTCAGACTTTATTTTGGGGGGCTCCAAAATCACTGCAGATGGTGATTGCAGCCATGAAATTAAAAGACCTTTACTCCTTGGAAGGAAAGTTATGACCAACCTAGACAGCATATGTAAAAGCAGAGACATTACTTTGCCAACAAAGGTTCATCTACTCAAGGCTATGGTTTTTCCAGTAGTCGTGTGTGAATATGAGAGTTGGACTATTAAGAAAGCTGAGCACCAAAGAACTGATGCTTTTGAACTGTGGTGTTGGAGAAGACTCTTGAAAGTCCCTTGGACTGCAAGGAGATCCAACCAGTCCATCCTAAAGGAGCTCAGTCCTGAGTGTTGATTGGAAGGACTGATGCTGAAGGTGAAGCTCCACTATTTTGGCCACCTGATGCGAAGAGCTGACTCGTTTGGAAAGACCCTGACGCTGGGAAAGATTAAGGGCAGGAGGAGAAGGGGACGACAGAGGATGAGATGGTTGTATGGTATCACTGACTCAATGGATGTGAGTTTGGATAAGCTCTGGGAATTGGTGATGGACAGGGAGGCCTGGCGTCCTGCAGTCCATGGGGTCGCAAAAAGTCGGACATGACTGAGCAACTGATCTGAACTGAAAGAGATTAAGTGATGTATCTAAGTTTGTACTGTAAAAACAGGCAGAGCCAGTATAGGGAACTTTGGTCTTTCTGCCCTTGACGTAGTGAAAGGTAAACAGTGAACACGAATGAGGACATACCAACTGCAAACTCTCCCGAGATTATGTTGCCAGTCCAGCTGGGTCCAGTTCCTTGCTACTGGTCACTTCTCCCTGCCTGTTTTTTTTTTTAAATTAGCATTTACATTTCATAAAGTCACCCTAATTTTGGTGTACAGTGGGAAAGTTTTGAGAACACATAAAATCATATAACCACAACCAAAATCAAGATATAGAGAAGTTCTGTCAAAATCACACATGTATTGGGTATACATAAAGTTGTCCTATGAGTGATGTTTATCATTTTTCAGACGTTTTCTTCTCTGTGTTTCATTGTGGACAGTTTCTATTCCTATATCTTTAAAATCACTGATATTTTCTTCTTCAGTACCTAGTGTATTTTAATTCCATCCTGTATATTTTTCATCTCAAATTCCTATCGTCATACCTAGAAGTTCAATCTGGGTCTTTTTAAAAATATCTTCCATAACTCTCCGTACTGTGTTTATGTTTTTCTCTACTGTCTTCAGCATATAAGTAACAGTCATAATAACTGTTTTAATATACTTGGTCCTAATTCCATTCTCTTTGTTACTTAGGGGTTGTTTTTAATAAGTTGATTTTTCTATTCATTGTGCATCATATTTTTCTGCTTCTTTTATGTCTGATAATTTTTTATTGGATGCCAGATGTCTTAAATGTTTCCTTGTTTGGTGTGGGGTATGTATTCTTTCAGTGAACTTTACTCTTTGTTACTTAGGGGTTGTTTTTAATAAGTTGATTTTTCTATTCATTGTGCATCATATTTTTCTGCTTCTTTTATGTCTGATAATTTTTTATTGGATGCCAGATGTCTTAAATGTTTCCTTGTTTGGTGTGGGGTATGTATTCTTTCAGTGAACTTTGTGCTGGGATCCAGGTAGGTTACTTGGAAATTCTAGGATCTTTTTAAGGCCTTCTTTTTACTTTGTAAAGTGGGATTAGAGGGGCCTTATTGTAGTGTTAACTTTGCCCCAAGATGAAACTGACAGCTTGCTGAGTCCTTGGCCCACCCGCAGGGGCTTCAGGGTTTGCCTGCCTGTGGGCAGGAATAGGAGCTATCCCAGGCCTGTGTGAGCCCTGCTGCTGTCTCCGCCTGCTCCTTTTCTGCTAGTTCACTCCCTGGCCTCAGCTAGTTTCTCCACATGTTTAAGAGGTGGTTAGTGTGCAGATCTCTGGAGCTCCTGCTCTGTGTACTTCTCTTCTCTCTGCTGCAGCTGCCTGGGCCTTCAAAAGCTCCCATCTCCGTCTCCCAAACTCAGGGACACCTGGAGGACTTGCCTGGGTTTCCCTTTCCCATGATGAGGCCTGGAACACTCTGCAAGCAGTAAGTGGGGTGAGAGCAGACCTCTTCCTATTGTGTCTCCTCTCTCAAAGGCCATTGCCCTGTACTGTCGTCAACTGCCTGAAAAAAATTTTTATCATTTATTTTCTGGTTGCCTATGTCTTTAAGAATGTGTTTTGGGGAATATAAGTCCAGTCCTCACTGTACCACCTTGGCAGGAAGCAAGCCACTGGTCTCTCTGATTTCCTCTTGTTCAGCCACTCATGAGGCGACTCTTTCAATGTCTTCTTCTTTAGTCCCTTAACAATGCCTGATTCAGATCTCCTTCCTTGTCACGTTGTCTCTAGTTTGTAAGTAAACAGGCAATGGGAATAACTTTATTATTTTATTTCTAGTCAATAACCGTGGCTAACTCACTTTTTCAATCAGTCTCTGTTGCTTGCAAATTGCTGCATCAGCCACTGCTTCAGTTTAGTAAAAAAAAAAAAAAAGTACCAAAGCGTCTTGTTTTCTGTTGCTGGGAGGTTGCAAAGGAAAACAATCTCATTAACTACTGACAAGTCTTACAAAATGCTCCTACTTCCATGGAGGAGACTAGTAAAATCACATATACATCCACCCTTGTACACATGGGTCCTGTTTCTAAAGATCTGTCTCAACTATCTGCCAAAAAAATCGCAAGTTGATATCAGCAAGTGGCTAAAAATAGCAGCTCTATTTGTAACAGCAAAAGGCTCAAAACAATGCAAATGCTCATCGAGAAGGAGATGAATAAATTACTGTAATAAACTAAGAAGTTGATTATCAATAAAATACTCTGTTGTATACTGTTTGTGAGACATATTTCAGAAACAAAGGAACTTAAAATGATTGAAAGTAAAATGATAGGAGAAAATATATAAAGCAAATGTAAACCACAAGAAGTGTGGAGGGGGTAAAAAAGCTTATTTTAGACAAAATAGAATTTGACAACTTATTATAAGAGAGAAAGAATATCAAAGCATATTAGTAAGTGGTAATTTCATCAGAAAGATATATTTCTCACTTTGTCTATACCTGTACTATAGCATCAGTTCGGTTCAATTCAGTTCAGTCGCTCAGTTGTCTCTTGACTCATTGTGACCCCATGAGTCATAGTATGCCAGGCCTCCCTGTCCATCACCAACTCCCGGAGTTTACTCAGACTCACGTCCATCGAGTCCGTGATGCCATCCAGCCATCTCATCCTCTGTCGTCCCCTTCTCCTCCTGCCCCCAATCCCTCCCAGCATCAGAGTCTTTTACCAATGAGTCAACTCTTCGCATGAGGTTGTCAAAGTACTGGAGTTTCAGCTTTAGCATCATTCCTTCCAAAGAAATCCCAGGGCTGATCTCCTTCAGAATGGACTGGTTGGCTCTTCTTGCAGTCCAAGGGACTCTCATGAGTCTTCTCCAACACCACAGTTCAAAAGCATCAATTCTTCAGTGCTCAGCCTCCTTCACAGTCCAACGCTCACATCCATACATAACCACTGGGAAAACCATAGCCCTGACTAGACGGACCTTTGTTGGCAAAGTAATGTCTCTGCTTTTCAATATGCTATCTAGGTTGGTCATAACTTTTCTTCCAAGGAGTAAGTGTCTT
>SJYX01017001.1:108109-152093 GCA_006410675.1 Oreotragus oreotragus
GAAATGCAGTACTTGGATGCAGTCTCAAAAATGACAGAATGATCTCTGTTCGTCTCCAAGGCAAACCATTCAATATCATAGTAATCCAAGTCTATGCCCCAACCAGTAATGCTGAAGAAGCTGAAGTTGAATGGTTTTATGAAGACCTACAAGACCTTGTAGAACTAACACCCAAAAAAGATGTCCTTTTCATTATAGGGGACTGGAATGCTAAAGTAGGAAGTCAAGAAACACCAGGAGTAACAGGCAAATTTGGCCTTGGAATGTGGAATGAAGCAGAGCAAAGACTAATAGAGTTTTGCCAAGCAAATGTACTGGTCACAGCAAACACCCTCTTCCAGCAACACAAGAGAAGCAGTTTAATGGCTCCCCAAATGGGATAATCGAACAATATTTTTTACACACACACACACGTTGTTGTTGTTGTTTAGTTGCTAAGTTGGTCCAACTCTTTGTGATCTCATGGACTGCAGCCTGCCCAACTCCTCTGTCCATAGGATTTCCTAGCCAAAAATACTGGAGTGGGTTGCCATTCCCTTCTCTAGGGGATCTTCCCAACTCAGGGATCAACATGCGTCTTCTGTGTTGTCAAGCGGATTCTTTACCACTGAGCCACCTGGGAAGCCCCATATACATGCATATATGTATAAGACACATATCTGAAATAATGTCAGAAATAGAACCCATTGGAAAATAACATGACACTGAAAAAAATAATAGGCAAATGTCAAGAAAAGAAAAAGAAAACTTGAATTTATAAAAATGAAAAATATAGCAATTTAAATTAAAACCTCAATCTATAAGCTAATTAGCAGATCAGACCTGGTGGCAGAGAGAACTGGTATGATTAAAGAGAAATCTGAGCAATTTTCCAGACAGTAACTCAGAGATCTGAAGAAATGAGACCAAAAAAAGGAGAGTCTAGGCGCCATTGAGGATACGGTGAGAAGATTAAACATTATCTAATAGGAGTTCAGAAGGAAAGAAAAGAAAATGGTTGTTGGCAATGTTCAATATATTACAATATTCAATGATCGATGCCATTTGTAGAACAAGCAAAAGACACATCTTTTCAGGTGGAATGCATGCAAGTCTCAAAGAATTTATTTGGCCAAAGTTTTGACAGGGTCTGTCTTCTATGCCAATATTCAAATCAACTGTAGAGTTATCTATTGTAAGGCAATAAATTAAAAATGCAGAAATCCAAGAAAAAGTCATTAATAAAATGTTTTATCAACAAGTCCATTTACCTCTACTCAAAATAACTAATCATCAGATATTATTCAGAATTTATTTGGCCAAAGTTTTGACAGGGTCTGTCTTCTATGCCAATATTCAAATCAACTGTAGAGTTATCTATGGTAAGGCAATAAATTAAAAATGCAGAAATCCAATAAAAAGTCATTAATAAAATGTTTTATCAAGTCCATTTACCTCTACTCAAAATAACTAATCATCAGATATTATTCTCATTGTTTCTAAATGTTACTTTTATAGTTTCATAACCTTCTATGGTTGACATCTGTATCTTTAAATTGTTTCCTACTTTCATCCATGCAGAACTGCCATCATGGCAGTGACAGAGAAAAGAAGTTTGTCTTCGGTAAAGCTCTGTGGACACAATCTAGCTAGTGCTTTTCCCAGAAAGACCACACATTTCCGAGAAAAACTAACAAAACTCATAAACAAGCTTTCTCACCCCTCAGTGAGCAGGTATAGATGGAAGGGAGGAAAACTCAAACCAAGAGAAAACAGGCAAAGAAACCTAAGAAAAAACATCATTCAAAGAAAATACAAAGTAATATGGAAGAAATAAATTCAAATATACCATTAATCACAATGCATGCCAATGGGCTAAACTCACCAATTCAAAGACGGAGTCTCAGCTTGCTTTTTAAACAAGTACTGCTTTATTCTATTTAGAGAAGACATCTAAAAATGTAAGATGACAAAAAGAAAAAAACAAAAGGATGGAAAACATAAACCAGCCAAATACTAAGCAAATATTATTATAGTGAGTGATGCTTAATACCTTCAGTTGAACATGGCCTAAGGGCAAAGACCATGTGGGCAGCAGCTAGGATACACTAAGCATCAGAATTATCACATCAGTTTTCCTCGATATGACTATTTCATAATTCATGTACAATACGAGGAAGAAAAATAACCATTTTATTATTTTTTCAACTTATTTTTGAGTTGGAGCCTTATCTTCAGTTTTCAGAATTTCTGTTTTCAAGTATACATATGTTTATTATATGCTGTAAATTTCCTACATATTGCTACATTCCATGAATTTCTGTTTTCAAGTATACATATGTTTATTATTTTTTCAACTTATTTTTGAGTTGGAGCCTTATCTTCAGTTTTCAGAATTTCTGTTTTCAAGTATACATATGTTTATTATATACTGTAAATTTCCTACATATTGCTACATTCCATGAATATTAATATGCAGTGTTTTCATTGTTACTTACTTCTAAAATTTCAAATTTCCATTATGATTTCTTCTTTTGAGAAGTGAGAATTTCAATCTCCAAATATACGAGTGTGGCTTTCTTTTCACTTTAAATCATGTTTTATGTTTAGGTATAAAGAACAGATAGTGATAACAGGGTAAAGTCCTTACTTGTGAAAATAATAATTCTTGAGTAAAGTCTATTGGACTAGTTGAATCTTTTTTTAGATTTACTATATAAATACTTAAAAGGACATGAAAAGATGTGCAGCTAAGCAGCTCAGCTGTCATTTTTATATATTTCAAAATGATTTAACCAGATGTCTATTTATAATGTTTCACTAATTGCAGTGACATTATTGATGTCCTGTCCATGTCCCCTCAAAACACAAAAATTCTAGTATGGGCCCATAACTACAAGCAGCTAAGTGCTTTCGCTTCATCCATAGGTGAGAGGAAAGCTGGAAGTGCTAGGGATTTAAAGCCCTTGGGAGCAGCCCTTAATCACTGATGAATGAGAACCATAGTCTTCTTGCTCTCTGGGTGAAATAGCTTGAGTGGAAACCATGTTCTCTAGTATCTCTCAGAGGGCCCCAGTGGGACCAAGCTCCAGTTGCCGACCTGCTTTATAACACTTGAATTTCTTGACTCTCAATCTTTCCTAATCTCATTTCCCCACCCCTTGCTGCTGCTACTGTTGCTAAGTCACTTCAGTCATGTCATGTCTGACCCTCTGTGACCCCGTAGACGGCAGGCCACCAGGCTCCCCCATCCCTGGGATTCTCCAAGCAAGAACACTGGAGTGGGTTGCCATTTCCTTCTCCATCCCCACCCCTTACTGGTGCTCCTAAGAAACCAACCCAAAACACCAATTGACAGCTTGAAAGAATCCAGTGTTTTTGAAAGGACAAACTTTGAGGAGAGAAGCTTTGACACATTCAGTTACTATCAGTGTCATTATTTGCTTTTGTCACAGATTAGAGGAACTTTTGGAGAAGGAAATGGCAACCCACTCCAGTGTTCTTGTCTGGAGAATCCCAGGGATGGGGGAGCCTGGTAGGCTGCTGTCTGTGGGGTCACAGAGAGTTGTACACGACTGAAGTGACTTAGCAGTAGTAGCAGCAGAGGAACTTTTTCATATGTATGAAATAAAGAACTATAAGCAAATCAAGAAATACATTTTATCCCAGCAGAGAACTTATGATCCTTCATTCTACTTTTGGAAAACTTGAAACTCTTTTAAAAAATATATTTCTGTTGTTTATAAGGACCCAGTATAAGGAATTCTGTTAGACAGCCAGGACAGAGTAAGACAAGGACTTTTTATCCTAGAAATCATGGGGGGACCAAAGAGTTAGTGGTTAGAATTCAGATAATTCAACTGGGCCATAGATAGATAGATCTAGATAGACACAAATATAGATATCTATCTAAAGATATATATATATATATTTTTTAATTTCAGTAACCTTTAACTGAAATTTAATACATCCTTCAGTTGAGAGTGTAGGTAAAAAACCACACAGTAGAATTGGCAATACCTGTCATTTTATGACGTAAAAATATTTTTTGTGTCACATTATAATAATTGTTATAGATATCTTGAAATATTTACACTCTCACAACTTCAAAATTATGATAGTTATTACACCACTTAATGGAGAAGGAAATGGCAACCCACTCCAGTATTCTTGCCTGGAGAATCCCATGGACAGAGGAGCCTGGCAGGCTACAGTCTATGGGGTCTCAAGAGTCAGACTGGACTGAGTGACTAAGCACAGCATGCCAAGTACTAGTTCTTATTATCTAATAATATACATACAAATACATATATCAATTATATCTTTTAAAATATAACTATTGAAAAATATATCACATCTTTTGGAATCCTGTTGTATTTTATTTTATGTGTTAAAAATTTTCTTTCTTTTTTTTTTTTTTTGAGAAGGAATCCGGAGGCTTAATCAGACTGCTAGGGGTTCAAGGCATAGAAAAGATTAACATTTAATGGGCACTGTTGGACTTCCCAGGTGGTGCTAGTGGTAAAGAATCTGCCTGCCAATGCAGGAGATGCCAGAGAGGCAGGTTCAGTCCTTGAGTGGGGAAGATTCCGTGGAGGAGGAAATGGCAAACCACTCCAGGGTTCTTGCTTGGAGAATTCCATGGGCAGAGGAGCCAGGCAGGCTTAGCCAATGGGGTCACAAAGAGTGGGACACGACTGAGCACAGAGCACACAACAGGCACTATTACCCATTTCATATACTGGGAGACTGAGACAAAGACAACTAAGCAACTTGCTCAAGATCGGAGTTTATGAGGCACAGTTCTAGGGAAGGAACCCAGGTGATCTGGCTCCAGAGTCCACGCTTCCAACAGAGACCCTGTAGCTGCCTCTCTGAGAGCCTATGAAAGCTCCTCCACTAGCCTACAGGCATGGCCCAATCCCCACCACTGTCATCTCAGCCACGCATGCGCGTTTCACCTAGCCGCTAGGTGCAATCAATTAAACCCTCAATTGGCGTTTTTTTTCTACAGTCCTGCTGGTTCTAATCTTGGCCTACCTCTTCTAGCCTCTCTCCTGTGTTTTCCAGCCACAGTGCTCTTTGAATTCTCTCTTCTTGCTAGAATGCTTTTCCACCCTTCCCTTCTTTTTCATCCTGTGACTTAGGCCCTCGTGTTCCTGGTGCACAGAGGGCTCCCACGGTGAATTTATCAAAGTAAGTTCTCTTCTTTGTTTACTTTGTATGTTAACCCTTTTTCAGTTCTGGATATTGCAAATATGTTCCCTAATTTAGGACTTATCTTTTGGCTTCCTTAATAGAATCATTCAGTGAGGAATGTTCTTCATTTTAATAAGTCAAGTTGAGCAGTCTTTTCCTAGATAGTTTGTGTTTTTGTTTTTGAAGCAGTCAGATTATCTACCTCCCAGGTCACTGGGATATACTTTTGTTTTTCTTCCTAAAAGCTTTAAAGTTTTGCTACTCACATTTAAGCTTTTCAACATTTACAATTGACTTAGTTGGGTATTCAGGTTTTTTTTTTTCCATCTGGAGCTGAAACAATTCTTTACAATCCTTCTGTTGTAGGATATTTTAATTACAGACTACTGTATTTCCTAATGATAGAATTTGGAGTGCTTAACAAAAAGAGAAGATCCTGATGCTCTCTGTGTAGAAGTTGCTAGGATTTATGGTGTGGAGGAATGAAGAAAGCATTTTTCTAGTTTATGCTAAGTATTTTCTAAAGAAAATTAAAACTGGTCAATTTTGCTTAAGTATTCAAATTTTAAATTCCTTAAGAAGGAAGAAATAGGATTATAGACTTATCAGTCATCTCCATGTGTTTCGAATGCTTTTTCTTGAGATAGTCTTACCTAGCAGTAGGTCCAGCAACTTGGCCCTTAACATTCAGCAAGTGAAACTTGTAGAAAACATGAGGTCACGGGGAATGCTTATACATACCTGTATGCATACTTACGATTCTTTGTGTGCTTGTGTTGGGATTTGCATGTTTGCATATGTGTGAAGCAAAGGGAAAAACACAGCAATGGTAGGGTGGCATTTCATCCTGAATAATGTACCCTCCCCCAAGTACAACGAAGGGTGACAGAGAGAGAGAGTCATGGTGACAGCACGGGCTGGAGCTGTTGCTTTTACGAACTCATTCGTTTAGCCAGGCACCTCTCTTACCGTTGTGTGGGAAAAAGAAGGGAAGCGGGAAGGAGGTGGGGAAATGGCAGAAACTTCCGTGTGGAGATTTGCGTGTACAGCCTTCAAATTTTGTGAGTAATTCTTGGCACACAGCAAGACATGTCAGGGCCTGGACTGTGGACTTGGAATCCCTGTAGATGAGTGAAAGGTCACAGCTGAACATCTGGAAAGATAACTGGTTCCTAAGAGTACATGATTATGACTATAACTTCCCTACTGAAAGAGCAATAGCTTAAGTATTTTTTTTCCCTTAATTGGGCTTTAATCTGAAAATGGCACAGCAAGACTTTATGTTTCAAAGGAAACACAGAGGAAAAAAATCCTTTTCCAGACTTTTATAGAAGGATATTATATAAAATGAAACTGGATAATTGCCACTGATTCTCTTACTAGGGCACCCTAAGTACTGTGACTGGCTCTAATTCTCAATGTATATTTTTAGGACATAGTTAAGAGCTCAGAACCTGGAGCGAAACACCTAATCCTCCAGCCACAATTTATCACTTGTTTTTTCTTAAGTGACTGTATTTTTATGCCTAAATTCCTTTATCTGTACAAATGAGGTAAGAAAGTAAAAAATAGTATCTGCCTCATGGGTTTCTTCTAAGGGTTAGATGAATTAATATGTATTAAATGCTTGGTCAGAGCCTGATTGATAATATTAAAGAATTAATAGACCCCACTATCCCAAATTTCCTCTAGCAACTCTGTGTAACCACAATGTGCTTGCCAACACAGCAAACTGAGTTAATAAGAAATAAAATGCTAACTGGTTTGGTTTTCTCATTGCTACTTTACCTCCAGGGAAGAAACTTGACATTTTGTTTTTCTAAAATAACCCAGGATCTAGAGTTTGGTAGTTTGTGTTATTGTTCCCAGTTCTTCCATGTTTCTCCCAGGGAGTAGTTTACTTCCCTGCCCATTAGCTTGGCCATGTGATATGTTTTGGATGATATATTTTGAGCAGAGTTGATATATGCCACGCCCTAAGAGAAATCTAAGGATCATTTCATAATATGGTCTTGCTTTCTTCCCATGAGGGCAGTTAAGGGCAGCTCCAACAACCTGAATCCACTAATGAAGAAGTCATGAATTAGAGTCATCTCCAGTTTGCAGCTGCCATGAATATGAGCAGAAATAAACCTTTGTGTAAGGTTTAAATAAACCTTTATATAAGTCCCTTAAGAGTTTATTTCTGCAGTATAACTTACATAGACGGATACAAGGGAGACAGAGAAGTGTTTTCGTTTGGGCAGTAGAGGCAGAAATTGTCAGTCTGTGGGAGGGAGAAGTTGTCCAACACCAGAAAAGAGTATATTTCCCAGGACCCACACCTACTTTCCCTACCATGCTTCTTTTCTGCCTAAAATGGAGGACTGATCTGAGAAAAACAAACAGCTTAATGCATTTAAGTGGGAAGAAATGTTAGTTACATGAGCTTCTAGCCTCCTCAAAAAAGCTCTTGAATACACATCTTAAAGGATTCAACCATGTTGACTTTTCTACGTGAGCATATCATAAGGACCACCATAAATTTAGGGGCTTCCCTGGTGACTCAGATGGTAAAGGATCTGCCTCCAATGCAGGAGATCCAAGTTTGATCCCTGGGTTGGGAAGATCCTCTGGAGAAGGGAATGACTACCTACTCCAGTATTCTTGCCTGGATAATTCCATGGACAGAGGAGCCTGGTGGTCCATGGGGCCACAAAGAGTCAGACATGACTAACTAACACTTTCACCATGAATCTAAAGCTATTAGGGTCTCCCTGAAAGATCTGGACTATGTAAGCCCCCACCCAGGGAATTTAGCCCAACCTGGATGGGATTGGGAGCCTAGGAACGCCTGAAACTGAATTTCTCACCACCCTGACAAGATTAGAAACTTGAGATATATTTTGTGTACAGTTGTGGTAGTCATGAGTTTAAGTCTACTGCATTTGCTTGTGTTAGGAGCTTCTTTGGAAACACACGATTACTTTAGCAAATATGTTTCTTAAATATTGAAGCAATAACTGAATTTGGGACCTTTATGGTATAATCCCTATGGTGACGAATTTCTAACACGGATATTTATTACTTCTGTATGATTAGCATACAATTACTGCTTTGTTGGCTGATATCTTTATCTTATCTACTTCTTCAGAGTTCTTTGAATTGTTGACCTATATCCAACCAACTTTCCCTGTCCAAGGGGGTTGCTTTTTAACTAGAAACTTGGATTGTGTCCACCGGGTTCTTTTACTATTGTGCATGCTCAATCTCCTCAGTTGTGTCCAACTCTGTAGACTGTGGCCCACCAGGCTCCTATGTCCATGGGATTCTCTGGACAAGAATACTGGAGCAGATTGCCATTTCTCCCAGGGACTGAACCCTTATCCCCTCTGGCTCCTGCACTGCAGGCATATTCTTTACCCATTGAGACACCTGAGAAACCTCTTTTACTATTAAATAATCCCAAATTCTTTTATTCTGTATAAAGCATTAAACTATTCACTGTGTAGATGAGGTTATTCCTGGTAAGACAGGATGTTAATAGCAGAGTGCCAATGCAGAGTAAGCCCATTGGCAAGAGCCAGTTCCCATCAGCACAGAAACACACTACAATTTTTTCCAGCCTTTACTTCTCTGATCTTATTTTAAACTATGTTTGTGACCTTGTTTTGGCTAAAAGCCATAGTACCATTTCTATAACTTTCCTTTCATTCAAATCTCCTTTAAAATTTTGTCAATTGTTATTTCCCATTCTTGTTTCTTTCTTAATTCCACTCCCATCTGGCTTTTACCTCTCACCTGACTCCATTCAAAACGTTCTACCAAAAGTCACTGATGGTCTCCACATCATTTAATGTCCCAAGGCAGGGGTCCTCAAATTCTGAATCATCCTAAAACCACCACCTCCCTGATTTGTGGGAGAACTGTTTTCTACAGAACTGGTCACTGGTGCCAAAAAGGTTGGGGACCGCTGTCTAAGAGACTCTCAGTCTTCATCTAATTTGATCATTAGAAACATTTGGTGTCTGATCACTCCTCCTGGAAACTCTCTTACTTGGCTCTTTTGTAGCACATTTCCTTGGTTTTCTTCGTGCTGGTTCCTCCTCTTCTTCATCTCTTGCTATTGGAATGCTGCAAGCTTTAATCCTGAGATCTCTTCTCTCTCCTTTTGGTGATCTTATCTATAGTAATTTCATATAATTTCTTTATGTTGATGTCCAAATACGTATATTCAACCTGGATTCTCCCCTGCCTCTAGACTCATATATTTAGTCACCTTCTGAAAGTGAAAGTTGCTCAGTCGTGTCTGACTCTTTGCGACCCTATGGACTATATAGTCCATGGAATTCTCCAGGCCAGAATACTGGAGCGGGTAGCCTTTCCCTTCAGGGGATCTTCCCAAGCCAGGGATCAAACTCAGGTCTCCCACATTACAGGCAGATTGTTTACCAGATGAGCCACAAGGGAAGCCCTCAGGATCTTCAATTAGAAGTCTTATACCATCTCACATTTATCCCAAATCAAAATTGGGGTCCTTATCCTAAAATTGCCCACATCTGTATTCATTCTCATCTCAGAAAATGGAAATGCCCTCTTTCCATTAACTCAGACCAAATATCTTAAGTTACTTCTGACTCCCCTCTATCTCACCCTGTATCCAAATCATCAGGAATTCTGGTGGCTACCTTTATTTATTTATTTTTAATTTTTATTTTTACTTTACTTTACAGTACTGTATTGGTTTTGGCATACATTGACAAGAATCCGTCATGGTTGTACATGAACTCCCAAACATGAACCCTGCCCTCCCACCTCCCATACCTTTAAAATAGATTCAAGAACACAACCACTTCCCGTCACCAGGGTGAGCCCGTCTACCATCGTGTTTGGCTTAGTGTATTGTGGTAGCCTAACTTGTCTCCCTGCTTTCACATTTGCTCCTTGCTATGGTTGCTGTCAGCAAGACAGCCAGAGTAGTCCTGCTGAACTTGGCACAGATTATTTTAAAATTTCAAGGTGACTCCTTATTTCTTTCAGGATTTAATCCATGGTCCTTATATGGATTAAGTCCCCTTGTACTCTCTCACCTCTCTGACTCATTTCCTTATCTATTTGCTGTTTTTTAAACACATTAGGCACATACTTGTTCAGGGCCTTTGCACAGACTGTTCCTGATGTTCAGAATGCCTTCCCATCCAATATCTGCCTGGCTTACTCCACATGTACCTCAAGTAATGGCTTAAATGTGTTCTCACTGATGTCCAATTGTTGTTTAGTCGCGCAATCATGTCTGATTCTTTGTGATCTGCCAGGCTCCTCTGTCCATGGGATTTCCCAGGCAAGAAAACTGGAGTGGGTTGCCATTTGCTTCTCCAGGGGATCTTCCCAACCCAGGGTTCAAACCCAGGTCTCTTGCATTGGTAGGTGGATTCTTTAGCACTGAGCCACCTGGAAGGCCCATGTCCACTGATCCTCATAAATATAGAAACCTCCATCTAAAACTGTAGCCCTTTCTGGCACTCCTGGTTTCCCTTATCCATTCTCTTTTTATGTAGCCAGAGTACTTAGCCTGTTCTGACATTCTTTATTTATTATGTTTGTTTTTTGTTGTTTGTGTTCCCTTCTGGGAATGTGAGTGCAGGAAATTTTGTTGATTTTGTTTATCGAACACCAAGCGTAGTACCTGCTACATATCAGATGCTCAATGAATATTTATTGAATGAATAAATAGATGAAAGATGAAGTGCAGTACAGTGTGCTAGCGGTCACAGGCCAGAGCGAAAGCTCCATTCTGGTTTCACTGAGCTATACTGAAGTGAGGTGGGTCCCTGTGGCTGCAGCAAGCATTGCATGATTCTGAAAGGGAGAACCTCCTTAAATTTTGCACCCTACCAACTTCCTTACTCATCTCACCCGGCACTGGCCCTGGCCAACCCTGACAACATTTGTTTCTTTTTTCAGTTAACTCATTTATTTTGGCCTCACTGGTTCTGCACTGCTGCATGTGGCCTTTCTGGAGTTGTGGCAAGTGGAGGCTACTCTCGAGTTGCAGCGTTCAGGCTTCTCAGCGCAGAGGCTTCTCTTGTTGCGGATCATGGGCTCTGGAGTGCAGGCTCAGTAGTTGCTGCACACAGGCTTAGTTGTTCCACAGCATGTAGAATCTTCCCAGACCAGTGATCCAACCCATGTCCCCTGTATTGGCAGGCAAACTCCCAGCCACTGGACCACGGGAAGTCCAACATCTGTTTCCAATTCTGAATAAAGAAGATGATAAGGAAACAACAAAGTATATCTGAGTGAATTTTAAATTTTGTCCCCCATAAATCCAGGCACATTTTTTCCTTTTTTTTCATTGAGTGCCCTACTAATCACAACAGAAAAAAAAATGGGGGAGGAACCGTTTTCTTCTCAGGAATGCAGGTGTCTTCAAGAAGAGAACTGTGATTACCATATTTTTAAAGATTATTTGAGTCCACTACAAAAAAAGTTGTGAAATCATACATTAATCTTCGAAAAACATTGTAATATAATCATTTACTGCTATCAGTTAGACTTAATATTTAACTCTCAATTCAGTTCAGTTCAGTTATTAGCATTTTCCTTCTCAAATATGCAAACATGGTTTAGCTATCTGGGAAATTCTTCCTAGGCTTTAAGAGTTCATATTCAGAAGACTTGAGAGGCAGGAAGCTGCTGGAATGTCATTCACACATTCAGAAACCCTATGCTGCAGCACTAACTGGCATAAACTCTTCTGTATTCAGATCATAATATTGCTGTCTGTTTAGATTTTGATATTGAATTCACAAAAAAGCCCCCCAAAAGGATTCATTTTATAACCCAGTACCTCAACTGTATCCAAAATTCTACTCCTTACTTCTTGGTATAAAGATTTCCAAAGAGGAAAGGAACCACGCTAGATTTTTATTCATTCGTTTGCTTGTTTCCTGCTATAGTAGCAATTGTAGAGATTTAGAACTTCAAAGAGAGGGCTTGCTCCTTAACCAAATTAAAAGTTGTTCTGACTGCTTTAATGTCGGGTTTTATCATTTTGCTTTTCTTTAAGTCACAGACTGAAATTGACATTTAAAGTGCCACAGCATCATAATTAACATTAATTATAATGGCTATAGCCCAAGAGCCGGGAGGTGGTGTGGGGGGAAGCACAGTGGTCCCTCTTCAGGACACTCTTGTTAAAAGTGACCTGTTACAGTCCTCCTTTGTGGCTACAGTTCAGTTTAATTCAACACTAAGCGGAAGGAGACACCTCTAATGCGAAGAGCTGTGAGCTCCTTTTTTGAACCGCAGTCCCTCGTTAATACGTAACCTAATCAGCTAAAAAATAAATCTTCCATGCTTTCTCTTGGCACCACCTTTAACCACGCATGGAATATTTCTGTCCTTTGCAAGTGACACACCAGAGATGCAGGCTCTGAAAAAGACCGTGGGCAGTTGTTTTTGAAGTGTCTTTTTGGAGCAGGCCACAAGACAGGAGCATATGTTTGTAGATGCTTTTTATATCTCAAATGGAATAAAAAAGGACGAAGGCACTGTAGGGATTGCAATTTACATTTGGATTACTTATTTATTTGTTAAACACAAACTCCCTGGGAGGAGTGTTGCTTTTAATGCAGGCCAGGATAGCCAACCATAACCTGGTATTCCTTCCTTCTGTGCAGGCTTGGCCGCTCATTCAACCAACTGTCAAGCAAGGGTTTGCCTCCTACCTAACTGACTATTCCCAGGCTCCCCCAGACTTCTTCACTTTCTTAAGTGGGTGCTAATCTTAGACATTTTCCTAAGATACAGGGTAAAATTTGCCTAGAATGAATAAAAATGAATGAATAAAAACAAATGAATAAAAATCTAGGATGGTTCCTTTCCTCCTTGGAAATCTTTATACCAAGAAGTAAGGAGTAATGATAGCTCTTATCTCATATGGTTTGTCTTGGGACCAAATCTATGTAAAGTATCTGACTGAGTGCTTGGTATAGAGTACTTCTTACAAATACTAGCCATTAGTATTATTATTATATTTCTTATTGGCACCACAGAGTAGATGCCTCCCAGGTAAAGAAAAATATAAAATTCGAGTACATGCTAAAGACTTCCCAGGTTCTGCCCAGTTTGGGTTCACCTGAAGGTAGACACTGAAGCCAAGATATAGGTGGTACAGGACCATAATGACGGTTTTTATTCTTCAGTGTGTTAATGTGGTGTATCACATTGATTTCTTTGTGGATGTGGAACCATTCCTGCGGCACTAGAATAAATTCCACTTGATCACAGTGTGTGATCCTTTTAAAGTATTGTTGAATTTGATTTGCTAATATTATGTTGAGGATGTGTATGCCTCTGTTCATCAGTGAAACTGACCTGTAATATTCTTTTTTAAGGTGTACTTGTTTGACTTTGGTATCAGAATGATGCTGGCCTTGTAGAATGAGTTTGGAAGCATTCCTTCTTTAATTTTTTGAAATAGTTTGAGAAGAATAGGTGATAATTCTTC
Organism: Oreotragus oreotragus; assembly: GCA_006410675.1. NCBI lineage: Eukaryota > Metazoa > Chordata > Mammalia > Artiodactyla > Bovidae > Oreotragus > Oreotragus oreotragus. The sequence continues at coordinate 121,779 of SJYX01017001.1, forward strand.
TATAAAAGTTTAGTAGAATTCACTTGTGAAGCCTTTGGTCTGGAATTTTGTTGATTGAGAATTTTTTGATGGTTAATTCAATTGATCTGTTCATATTTTCTATTTCTTTCTGATTCAGTCTTGGGAGATCGTATGCATTTAGAAATTTATGGATCTCTGCTAGGTTGTCCAATTTATTGGTGTTTAATTATTTGTAGTAATCTGTTATGATCCTTTGGGTTTTTTTGTGTGTAATGTCAGTTATAACATCTCTTTCATTTTTGGTTTTATTGTTTGAGGCCCTCTCTCTCTCTTTTTTTTTTCTTGATGGCCCTAGCAAAAAGTTTATTACTTTTGTTTTTCTTTTCAAAGAGCTAGTTCTTAGTTTTATTGATCTTCGATATCGTTTCTTAGTCTCTGTCTTGTTTATTTCTGCTCTGATCTTTATAACGTCTTTCCTTCTACCAGTTTGGGGTTTTGTGTGCTCTTCTTTTACTAGTTCTGATAGGTGTCAGTTTGGTTTGTTGTTTAGTTGCTAAGTTCTGTCTGACTCTTTTTGCCAGCCCATGGACTGCAGCCTGCCAGGCTCCTCTGGGATTTTCCAGGCAAGAATACTGGAGTGGGTTGCCATTTCCTTCTCCAGGGAATCTTCCTGGTCCATGGATCGAACCTTCATCTCCTGCATTAGCAGCCAGATTCTTTACCACTGAGCCACCAAGGAAGCTCTATATTTGGTTATTTATTTGCACTTTTTCTTATTTCCTGAGGTAGACTTGTACTGCTATAAAATTCCCTCCTATAATAGTATTTGCTGTGTCCCATAGATTTTGGATTGTTGTGTTTTCATTTTCATTTATCTTCCAAGTATTTTTTGATTATTTCTTTGCTTTCTTCAGTGACTCTTTGGTTGTTTAGTAGCATACTGTCTAGACTCCACATGTTTGTGTTTGTTTTTTTTTTTTTTCAGTTTTTTTTTTCTTGTAGTTGATTTATAGTCTCATAACATTGTGGTCAGAAAAGATGCTTGACATGATTTTAATTGAAGTTTACCAAGGTTTATTTTGTGATGTAGTATATGATCTATCCTGGAGAATATTCCATGTGCACTTNTTTTTTTTTTTTTCAGTTTTTTTTTTCTTGTAGTTGATTTATAGTCTCATAACATTGTGGTCAGAAAAGATGCTTGACATGATTTTAATTGAAGTTTACCAAGGTTTATTTTGTGATGTAGTATATGATCTATCCTGGAGAATATTCCATGTGCACTTGAAAAGAATGTGTATTCTGCTGTTTTAGAGTGGAATATTTTCTCTGTCTCTGTCTCCCCCCACTTACATATATATATATATATACACACACACACACACACACACACACACACACACACAGAAAGAGAGAGAGAGAAAGTTCATCTGCTTTAATGTGTCATTTAAGACCAGCATTTTGTTATTGATTTTCAGTCTGGATGAAGCATTCATTGATGTAAGTGGGATGCTAAAGTCTCCTACTAGTATTGTACTACTGTCAGTTTCTCCCTTTATGCTTGTTAACATTTGCTTTATGTATTTAGATGCTCCTATGTTGGGTGCATATATTGGTACAATTACACTTTTTGATGGATCAATTCTTTCATCATTATATAATGTCCTTTTTTTGTATCTTGTTATTGTTTTAGTCTGTTTTGTCTAAGTATTGCTATCACAGCTTTCCTTTTTTCCCACTTGAATGGAGTACATTTTTCCATTTTTCATTGTCAACTTCTTAACTTTAGATGTGAAGTGAATCTCTTGTGGCATCATATATACATTTTTAAATCCATTCAGCCATTCTATGTCTTTTGAGTCGAAGCACTTAGTCCTTTTTCACTTAAAATAATTACTGACAAGTATGTACCTATTTTCCAGTAGTCATGTATGGATGTGTGAGTTGGACTATAAAGAAAGCTGAGCACCAAAGAATTGATGCAGTGAAAAGTTGGCTTAAAACTCAACATTCAGAAAACTAAGATCATGGCATCTGGTCCCATCACTTCATGGGAAATAGATGGAGAAACAGTGGAAACAGTGTCTGACTTTATTTTGGGGGGCTCCAAAATCACTGCAGATCGTGATTGCAGCCATGAAATTAAAAGATGCTCACTCCTTGGAAGGAAAGTTATAACCAACTGATATAGCATATTAAAAAACAGAGACATTACTTTGCCAACAAAGGTCCGTCTAGTTAAGGCTATATTTTTTCCAGTGGTCATGTATGCATGTGAGAGTTGGACTATAAAGAAACCTGTGCACCGAAGAATTGCTGCTTTTGAACTGTGGTGTTGGAGAAGACTCTTGAGAGTCCCTTGGACTGCAAGGAGATCCAACCAGTCCATCCTAAAGGAGATCAGTCCTGAGTGTTCATTGGAAGGACTGATGTTGAAGCTGAAACTCCAATACTTTGGCCACCTGATGTGAAGAATTGACTCACTGGAAAAGACCTTGATACTGGAAAAGACTGAAGGTGGGAGGAGATGGGGATGACAGAGGATGAGATGGTTGGATGGCATCACCAACTCAATGGATGTGAGTTTGAGTGAACTCCAGCAGTTGGTGATACTGATGTTGAAGCTGAAACTCCAATACTTTGGCCACCTGATGTGAAGAATTGACTCACTGGAAAAGACCTTGATACTGGAAAAGACTGAAGGTGGGAGGAGATGGGGATGACAGAGGATGAGATGGTTGGATGGCATCACCAACTCAATGGATGTGAGTTTGAGTGAACTCCAGCAGTTGGTGATAGACGGGGAGATCTGGCGGGCTGCAGTTCATGGGGTCGCAAAGAGTCGGACATGACTGAGCGACTGAACTGAACTGAAGACACAGGGAATTCTAGAAGAAATCAAGCCTGGGGAAGCTGGGGCCTCGCAGAATAAAACTTTGGACACTGATTTGCCATAGGCCAAGAGAAGAAGTAGTGAGTGATCTAGAGGACCAGATTGTTTAAAATATCCCCACCCTTACAAATACCAAACTTTAAGACGCCTTCTAGAATAGCTGCAGGACACGAAAAAAGCATGTGACTGAGTCCGCTTGCTGACCGAGTTTCACCTGTCTCCTCCTCTCCACCACTCCTCATCTGACTTTGGCAAGGCCCAATCTCAAGCAAGACCGGCCTGGAGGCAGCAGGTGGTAACAAGTAACCTTTAGCCAGAGGGATCAACAGGCCAGCACACCTCTCTGAAGCAAAATCAATTCCCAGATGTGCCCTTGAAAAGATGTAAGATTTGCTCACCATAAATTCTGCAAGTTTACATTGTAGGAGTGGATCTTCCAAACTTGCAACATTTTGTTTGAATAAACTTGAGTGGGAGTGTGAGTCAAGAGTTTACTTTGAAATCAATAATCTCATGGACAGATTTTGTCCTTTAATTGCTCAAATTCTATGCCTGATTCAATAATGACTCCACCATTTGGTCCCTGTGGGTACCTTCAACCAACGTGGGGGTTTAGCATTCTTCATTCCAATGAGATCACATTGCCAGAATGGATGCTGTCATTCAATAAGTGGAAAACAGCTGTTTCCAGGTGCTTGCTTGGCCAGGATATAAAGCAGTGCTATTGTCTGGTAAGAGGAAGTTGTTCCTCGAGGACGTGTAAAAGGTGTCAGTACTGGTGAGTCATGGTACCCAGATAAAATATGCAAAAATCATATTTTACTCACGATGTCTTCCTACAGTAGTGGTGATAGGCTAATCTGATAGCTGAAAATAAACACAGGTAGAAAACATTTAACTCCTACGTTAACTTATTTTCTTCCTCATGCATTTTCTATGCTCTATCTCCTTTTCTTTTGAGACAAACAAGTTCTTATCTCTTTTAACATTTTATTATTGAAAATTTCAAATATATGAAAAAGAAACTATTATTATAAACTCCTATGTACTCATCACCCATTTTGAACCATCATTACCATTTTTCCCTTCTTGTTTCATCTAGCTAACCCTCTCCCTAAATTAAAAATACATATAGATTGGAAGGAAAAATATTTTAAAGTAAATCTCGGCTATTATATACTTTCACTCATAAAAAATATCAGTATGTATCTTAAATAGTTTAGTTCTGGGGATGCAATGTTCAGTATGGTGACTAATAATTAACAATACAGTTGGCTCTCTGTATCCATGCGTGTGGAATCCATGGATACGGAGGGCCAGCTGTAAAGACTTGAGTACCCATGTATTTTAGTATCTGAAGGGGTCCTGGAACCAATCCCCCATGGATTCCAAGGGACAACTGAACTTTATTGTATATTTGAAAGTTGCTAAGAGGTCAGATCTTAAAAATTCTCATCACAAGAAAAAAATTGTTAACTATGTGATATAACGGATGTTAAGTAGACTTATTATGGTGATCATTTTGGAATATACACATATATCAAATGATCATTGTACATCTTAAACTTGTACAGTGTTATATGTCAACTGTATCTCAATAATAATGGAAAAGAAAACATAATCACAATATCACACCTAACACAATTAACAGTAATTTCTTAAAACCAGTTCATACCTAGTCCAGTTTCAATTTTCCCTGATTCGCAAGCTCTAAAGCTCTATTCCAGAAGAGACATTTGAAATGAAGGGCTGGAGGCTCTGAGATGTGGCATGCTTTGCCCGAGGTCATACAGTCGGTTAATAAAAGAGCAATGACTAGAAGAGTTTATGTCTATTGATCCACTGTCCAGGGCTCTTTTTACCTTCTCTGTGTTTTTTTTTCCCCACTTTTACTCTCCACTTACCACTGCTTATTGTCTTTCCTCCCTTTTCCCCTTTCCATCTGACAAGACAGTCACCAATTTCTATTTGTGGGTGAAAAAAAAGCAACAATAAGAAAAAGGACCATGATGTTAGAAATCATGGTTGCTGTATGTGGTTTCAACTGAAGATTTGGCAGCAAATCAATGCCAGCCCTGATTATTAATTAGCTTAGATGACTTTGGCACCCTCCCATTCATGCGTCAAAGCCAATGACATTCCAATGTCTCTGTCTGTACGTGTTTTCTCCTCTTCTGAGCACATTGCTTCAACATTTGGATATTTGGGGACTTTGCTAATACTTGCTGAGGATTCCAGCATTTCTTGAATCAGTGGCACACCTTGGCACATGCAAACAAGGGGAAAATTGCAAGAAATAGACCCAATGTGCTGCAAAGATGCAGAGAGGATTATCAGCTAAAGCTCCAATAGCAGCTGCCTATTAAGGATTGCTGGCGAGTGGGCGAGTGGAATGGTCAAGGGAATGGTCCAAGAAAAGCAGGACTGAACATGCCCTTGCATGAGTTCTGTGTAAAGATCAGTATAGCTAGAGCCCAGGATCCATATTAGAGAATCTGTGAGACTATGAGTGGACAGAAACTAGACTGCCAGCTATGTCTGGCAGAGGAATTTGAATTGTTTATGCTAACTCTAAACAAGCAAACAAGTAAATCAACAAATCACCAAGCCAATCCTTGATCAAATAGAAATGTAAAATAAAGTCCTATTATGCCTTGGGTTTCTGTATCTTTTCTTTAGACAGCTATCTCCCTGAAACATTTATAAGATTTCAGTTTTTTGCCTCACTGTGGTATTAACATAAAAGAAAATGCAGCTTTTGAAATCAAACCTGGACGAATTGCTTAGAAATCAGATCCACCAGGACACTTTCTCTGGAGCCAGGCCATGAGGTGGGCCCCAATCAACCTGAAGGATGACAGGTGAGATTTGAGCAACATTTAATGTAGATGAGGAAGAAGGCAGATTTCCAAGCTCATTGAAAGATGAAAATTAGACAGTAACAACTTAAAGATATGTTCAGTCTTGCTGTCCTACAATTCCAACGCCAAGCTGTTTCTCAGACCAGTTGTTTCCACCATTGCAAGTATAGTACTGTTTCAGTCCAGTCTGATTATAATGCATTATCAGGGGAAAACAGATGTTTATGACATTTACCACAAGTGGTTGTTAGTCTAGTTCCTATTGGAGTCAAGAATTTAGATTTCTTGATTCTTCATTCTTTCTATTATATAATGAGTAACCTCATTCTGCCTTAATTTCTTCATCTGTTAAGTGAGATAATGATAGTTACTTCTTCATAGAATTTATGTGAGGCTTCAAGGAGTTAAANTTCTTCATATTATAGCCAGTATGATGCATCTCAAACACACAAACCTAATCACATCTCTCTATACTGCTTATAATACTTGAATGTCCAGAATTCTGATGATCTGGCATTGCTCATTTTTTAAGGCTCTTTTCATCCCACTCTCCCCCTGACAACCTGCTGTTTGTACACTAAATTTCTTTCAGTTCCATGAGTGATTCAGGCTCTGTTTCACTTACAGGATGTTGCACAAATACCTCCTCTACCTGGAGCATTCCCCCACCACTCTTCACCTGACCAACTTCTCTTCACCTTTGCTTCTCAGTAAAAAAATAAATAAATACAAAAAATTAAAAAATAAAAAATAAAAGGTAGTTGAAATCTGGCACTCAGATTTGAGTAATTTCCTTTCCCGTGTACTCATAGCTCCTTTATTTATAGTTATCACTTTACTCGTCTTCAACTCCCAATAGATTATAAATCCTGGGAGAAAAGATCCTGAGTTTGCATCACCTTGTAAAACTAGCTTCTAGCACAGTACCTACTATGTGATCAGAGTTCAACAAATATTTGTTGAATGAATGAATAAATGAATTGTGGGAAGCCTTCATACACAGTTCATGACTCTCCTTCTTCCATCATTATCAAATAAGCATCTAGGCACTCAACAATAGAATCAAGTCAAGAGGTGCTTAGGATGGAAACTGAGTTTCTAAGTATAGTTCTAGAAGAATTTACAGTTCTGTAGTTATCTTTTCTTTTTACTTTTTCTATTTTTAATTATATGCACAATCACTTTACATAAAATATTAATCCATTCACCCAAAATAATACTTGTTTTGTTTCTATACCTATTGCAGTTGTGATCACACTGTGTTGTTTTTAAAAACATTATTCATAAACAACATTTTAATGAACCATGAACTGAAGTAACTCATATTTGGATTCAGTTGTTAAAATTATCTCTAGGAATATCAAAGAAATTTTAACTGCAATTAATATGAGCTTGAATTTCCAAAGAAAAGTATTTGCAGTATATTGCTCTCAGCTGGGATTTTTACCAAATGGATAGCTGCCCAGATTTTCTGATCAGGAATGCCCTGGCACTTTTTAAGGTATCAGAGTCTCAGATCCCATCTCTATCTCTGTTGCTATAGAATCCTCACAGTGAAAGTGAAAGTCGCTGAGTCGTATCCGACTCTGCGACCCTATGGACTGTAGCTCACCAGGCTCCCCTGTCCATGGGATTCTCCAGACAAAAATACTGGAGTGGATTGCCATGCCCTCCTCCATGGGATCTTCCTGAAACAGGGATCGAACCTGCATGTCTTATGTCTCTCCTGCTTTGGCAAACAGGTTCTTTACTACTAGCACCGCCTGGGAGCCCAACAAAGACGTGATATCCGTAGTGCCTTTGTGTCTTGAGATGCTAGAGCAGTAGAACAGACATCAGGCTAGGAGTTACTGAGACAAGAAGTTCAGTCCTCACTGACTTTTCCCAAGCTTTGAGACTGTAAGAAAGCTATTTAATGTCTCCAGGTTTCTTAACATAAAATGCTGATTCTTTTTCCTATGCTATTTACTCCAGAGGAATGTTGACCAAATTCAATGCCAAGATAAATATATATAACTGCTTTGAAATTTACACAGCCCTACACTGACATAGGGTTGATTAGTATCAGATGAAGGGTGCAAATTTATCATTTCTGTGTGTATGGTTTAATCAATAGCATCACACTTTTGCTTCTTTTCCAGTTACAAAGCTAAACCAATTCTAGGTGATTTTGAGTGAAATTTTAAATCAGACAGTGGCAAAGCTTTCTATTTAGATAAAGTCTCAATTTTCTCTATCTTATGAAAATAACATTTTGGCTAATCACTGGAATCTGCAGGAGAAGCAACAGCTCATAAAGGCAGTGTTTAGAAGATGGTCAGAGACAGGCTTGCATGCAGTCAGGAAATTCTGTTTTTTTGGTTCTTTTCCCAACTCTCTCAAACAGCTTTTCCAGTTTTTTGAAATATTAACCATTTTAACTTAAAGACAGTCTTTTAAAATACTCAAGTTATTTAATTATTTGAGTAGTGTTTACCATTGTTTTCATATTTTTTATTTAATATATGAACACACTGACGAATAGAGCCATTCTTATAGCTCTGCTTTACTCGTGATTGTTTCTCAAGTTCTTATGCATGAAAACTTGCTCTGGGATCCTAAAGCTTGACTGACTCAATATCTATTCATGGTATTAAGTAAAAAAAACATTTATCAAATATGTCATATTATATAATATATAGGTTGGGGCAGGGGAGAGAAAGGTTGAGATAAAAATAATACCCTGATTGATTCTTAGTTCTCGTGGATACAATACATCAGTAGAAAGAACACAGGATTGAGAGTCAGATAGACAAGGTTTTGAAAGTGGAATCTGCCATTGCTAACTGCAATGATTTCAGGCAAGATTTCACGTCTGTAAGTATCAGTATTCTCATCTGTAAAATACGGATAATAGTGCCTTGCTGGTAGAGTTTTGAGAGATAACATAAAGTACTGGCGTGAAGCAGGCGTTTACCAGGGAACACCTGGTTTACTTCTCCTGGCGCTGGAGCAATAGTTTCTGTCTTTCATTCACCCTCCACATTCTTTTCCTGTTATCAAGTGGCAATTCTGCTGATGTGTTGACAAAGTAGGGTTTTTTTTCCTATTTCACATTTAAAGCTTTGTCTGGTATCCCAGCCCATTGCTCAGCTGTGATTGCATTGCCCTTCAGTTTATAGGAGAAAGGAGTTATCATACAGGTTAAAGAATAAAAAATAATAATAATAAAAGTGCCTGAAGCCTGAGCAAGAAGCAAGTATCAACTAATACGGCCAGTAGAAGTGAAAGTGAGGCTGGTGCTGAGAAATAGTCATTACCTCACTTCACAACATCAAGTTTGTTGAGGATCTGTTAGGTGTGTTAAACGCTCTGTTTCATTTTTAATACTGCCCTCCTTCCAGGTTCAGCACGACCGTCCCTTTAATTTGCTTAGCTTGGTTCTTTATCTCTTGTACTTTCTTTCCTTGGTCTGAACATCCTGTCTCTCCCCTCTTCCTACTCCATCTATTTAAATCCCATTCATCCTCCGAGGCTATGGCTTCACTAACATCCTCAATGAGAACGTTCTGTCTGCTTGAAACCCACTGAGGCATTCCTTCCTCTGCATGCCTCAGTTTCCATATTTGTGAAATGAAGGTAATAATAGAACCCATCACGTAGAAGTATCAAGAAGACTCTACTACAGTGTATATAAATTGCTTAGCAGAGTACCTGTCCTTTTAAAATGGAAGTGTTCTATTATTGATATTTTATCATCACCTGTAGCATCATCATTGTTATCATTATTGCTTCTAAGTGCCCATAGTATTTTGCCTATGCTTTATATTTGATGTACGTTTTATTCTGCCTGATACTGGTGGAAGCTCCAGTGTGTTTCCTCCAGAGGAATGTACATTGCTTGCAGAGAGCAAGGCTGTTCCCTAACTGTAGCCCCAGAGCCTTGCCCAGTGCCTGGTGAAGAGTGCAAATTTACACTTCCTGGGGAGAAGTGGACAAATCCCTTGTTTCCAGAAAGAAAAACTTAAAGAAATTTCCCACAAAGAAAAATTCTCTGAGGTTTTGGTTTAGCAATTCTCATCATGAAAGCTGTCTCAAACATGCAGTGTGATTAAAAGAGGATTTTCTTTGCTGTCTTTTCTTTATTAAATGTTTAATGGTAAATTGGCATTTCCTTTTGCAAGGTAGTCCCCTGAGGCCAAGGGTTTAAGGGAAAAAAAATGTGATTATGCAGATTTGGAGTAATGGGACTCTTATACATGGAGCCTGAGCCTTGGGAGTTGGTAAGGCCCACTGGGAGGCTCAGTCTGGCATTGAGGTCCCTGGAGAGACATGTAGCTCAGTACTGTCAGACTCGGAGCTTAATGCTGGGCTGAACAGTCTTGGAAAAAAAGGCTTGCCTTGCCTCATTTCATTAAAACATCTCAGTCTTTGGAGTTTAAGTTATTTTTTAAAGTGATGGTGTTGTAGTTAGAGTAATACTTCATGTACTAGATTGTATTTCTCTGTGCAAGACTGGTTTACAGGGTTAGCAATTATAGTTTTATTACATTTAGGAGGAAGGGGCTGGATCATTCTATGCTGGCCACTTCTCTTAGGTTTGAAGATTGAAGGTGGCAGAAGAATCCGTCTCTAGCTACAGGGATCTTGCTTCTATGGAGGCTACCAGTGGCAGACTCTCTCCCCTAGGGGTTTGCTGTGGAAGTGGAGGCTGATTTACTGTCTGCATCTTAGGACTGTGTTCTTACATTTGGGAAGCTTTCTTCTTGTAGAGACTTCTAAAGATAAGGACGTTTTTAAAAACTGTACTTTTATGAATTGGAGTTTTGAAACCTTAATAGAAAAAAAATGTAATCGCAAGTTTTCAATAAGTTAGGGGCTTGGATGTGCTCTTGAGGACAAATAGTTCATTCTGAAAAGTCTATTTCTATTGACTTTTGGTGGTAAAAAGGAAAGCAAAGAAAAAAAGTAATGAATCAAATCCATTAAAATATCAAATTTAGCATATTTGTGGTAAGTTTGATCTCTAGATAACACTTCTTTTAGGATTATTTTTTCCAAAATTGTAGATTTCACTGACTCTAAAAAATTGCTTTTAAAAATGTGTGTATGTGTATGATTTTCTCATTCAAGCAGTTTTCCACACACAAATAGAATTAGAAACCAGAAAATGATAGGAAGAGTTCTGGGACATGATCTCATCTCATGCTGATGGAAGATTTGATTGCTGACACCCAACAAGAGCCACGTTAAGGTTGTTGGTTGCAGCCATGGACTGGATTTCCTAGATATTGATGAAAATACTCTTAGTAGTTATTTGTGAAGCTGATTTACTGTCTGCATCTTAGGACTGTGTTCTTACATTTGGGAAGCTTTCTTCTTGTAGAGACTTCTAAAGATAAGGACGTTTTTAAAAACTGTACTTTTATGAATTGGAGTTTTGAAACCTTAATAGAAAAAAAATGTAATCGCAAGTTTTCAATAAGTTAGGGGCTTGGATGTGCTCTTGAGGACAAATAGTTCATTCTGAAAAGTCTATTTCTATTGACTTTTGGTGGTAAAAAGGAAAGTAAAGAAAAAAAGTAATGAATCAAATCCATTAAAATATCAAATTTAGCATATTTGTGGTAAGTTTGATCTCTAGATAACACTTCTTTTAGGATTATTTTTTCCAAAATTGTAGATTTCACTGACTCTAAAAAATTGCTTTTAAAAATGTGTGTATGTGTATGATTTTCTCATTCAAGCAGTTTTCCACACACAAATAGAATTAGAAACCAGAAAATGATAGGAAGAGTTCTGGGACATGATCTCATCTCATGCTGATGGAAGATTTGATTGCTGACACCCAACAAGAGCCACGTTAAGGTTGTTGGTTGCAGCCATGGACTGGATTTCCTAGATATTGATGAAAATACTCTTAGTAGTTATTTGTGACTGACATAAAATCCTGAACAAGATTGTAGGGCAAAGCCAAGAGTAACTACCAACAATAGGAAATGCTTTTTTTATTTTTATTTTTTTTTCAGTGAAAGTATAGAGCATTGCAAAAGCCAATCATCTCAGAGGGCAAGGGATGTGGGATACAAAGTGAAGACTCTGGGAAACAGAGCTGGAGCAGGTGTCTGTGGCCTGTGACACCACAGGGAGCAGGCATGGCTCATGTTCTCTTTTCTCTCTCTCTTTCCACCCCCACCCACTCTGTTCCAGGGAGTATGGCAGGCTTTCTCCATGTGGAAGCAGGCTCAGAGCTAGACCGTGACACATCCAGAGTTGGGCCCTTGTGGCTATGAGATCAGTTACATCTAGTATTTGAGCTTGAGCATCTATGAAATGTAATTCCCTCTGGCTCTACCCTAGTTTTCAGTCAAGTTCGCTAAAGGTTTTGGCCTGGTTTGGGCAGCAAAGAATGGAACTAGCTGTGTCTGTGCTTAGCATGTTGATGAAGACAAAAGCGGTTTTCTTACCCTCACTTCCATTTCTTAACTCCATCTTTTCTGAAACCATTATTGTGGCTTCTGTTCAAGGAAAAATTGACATCTTGAAAATTCCTGAGGTGACTGGAAGCAAAATAATTGGTCCAGGGCCGAGGAGTGAACAATGATATGGAACCAGTCAGTGCTATGAAAACAACCTGTTTCCTAATCAGATGACAAGAAATCTTTACCAAATGGTCAAGAGAGAGATTTGCTCAGCTCAGTTTAGTCACTGAATTATATTACCTGAGATGTTTTATCTGGCTATCAAAGGACTCTGCCTTGTTGCTTTGATTAATGATTAACCAGACAACAGAGATAATTTCTATCATATGTGTTTTATACTAAAACCACCCTCAATAATTTTGATAGATTTATTACTATGTTTCTAGGAAAATGCTAGGAATTTTGTAAAGTAGGGTGATATGGTAGTAGATGAGAAAGAACATCCCTATTTTAGAAAATGACTCAATCCTATAACTGAAAACAAAGAGGACTGAACGCCTCATGATAATTTGAGATAATTCCTCAAGTTTTGGCAATGAGAGATCATTTCACAGGTTTTATCAGGAGATGTCATTTCACCAGAAAGAGCACTCCCACCACAACCACAGTCAACAACCCAGTCAGTACGCAGAATGGCTGGGGAGGTAAAACAGCTTTGGGAGAAAGTACAATATCTCCTCTCTGCTTCCCAGAAGATGTGCAAAAATTCTCAACAACCACTGCTCCCCACCTCACCCGCACACACATACACCACCTTGAAGATAAGGAAAAGGACAAAGGAAAAGGATAACTGAGTTTAAAGTTTGATAGTTGCTTCATGGAAGGAGTACATTCTTACTCCACGATGGTGTCACTTCCTTACTAGTAGGACTGCTAACCATTCCCAGAGCAGTGCAAAGGCCACTGCGGGGTGTGGAATGGTAGTATGGACAGAAAAGGAGGAAGCAATACTACCTGCCAAAGTATTCTTGGGCTTCTATAACAAAATGCTGCCGACTGGTGACTTAAGCAACAAAAACATATTTCTCACATTTCTGGAGTCCGAAAGTCCAAGGTCAGGGTATCAGCAAGGTTGGTTTCTCCTGGGGTCTCCTGGCTTGTCGAGGACTACATTCTTTCTGTGTCCTCACGTGGCCTTTCCGCCATGCATGAGCATACCTGCTGTTTCTTCCTCTTCATAAAGCCCCACTCTCGTGACCTCATTTAACTTTTACTTACTTCTGTTTACTGTGCTATGGAGGTTCTGAGTACCCTGTAGCCTCCAGGCTCATCCGCCCTTTATGGCTCCAATTCTGGAAGAAAACAGATTTATCTTTTATACTTCTCAAGAACATAATTTTGGGAGGATTGTTGTGAATGACTCGATTGTGTTCCCCACAATTCATACACTGAATCCTTAACCTTCAGTGTGGCTGCATTTGGAGATAGGACCTGCCTCAAAATTTTATATTCATACATTACATTTGGAATTTTAAATATATTTTTCTGCAGTGAATCTTTGGATATCATCAAATGAAAGTGCTGTTCATTTTCATTAAAGAGGATCAAGTAAATATTTCATTTGGCATATCTTTAGCTTTCAGTTACAGGTGTCTTGTAAGAGAGGAGATTCTTGGGCCACCTGAATCTGTCATCTACTAATGATTTCATGACATTTATGCATCTGGGTTATAACTAGGGCTTGATGGAAGAAGAAGAAGGACAGGGAGCAATGAGGTCACCTCACCCAGGTGCCAATATGGAACACCTCTCTGGCTAACATCAAATGGCAGATTATAAACAGGGGTGCAGAACACTTATTTGGATTTGTCTGACCTCTCATATTCTTAAGAATCATAACCTCTAAGAAAAGAGACATCATAATAACAAAAGCATAGTTTAAACAAAGTCATAGTAATAATTAGATTTTCAAGGTCATGCTGCCAGCCAAATGAATTTGAAATGGATTTCAGACATCTGTCCAGCTAGACTGATCATAATATCCTTGTTATTTACCTCCAAAAAATGTCCTACTGTGATGAATGAAGAAAGTGATAGAAACGTGGGACGAAGCATCAGAAGTTAAAAAAAAAAAAATGTTGGGGGAGGACATACAAATTAAAAATCCTTCCAAATGCGACTGTGACAAAAAGACACCTCTGCAAGTCAATCTATAAAGCGTCTGTGATAATTCAGAGAAATTATTTAGCACTCAGGAAAACATTACCGTGGAATGATGGAGGGGTCTGGCAGGAGAAATTGTCAGAAGATGGGCATCAATCACAGTTAAGTGTGGCGTCTCTGCTGATTACGTGTACCCTGCAGCGAGCCTGCCAAAACAGATCTCTGACACGGCGATGACACGCTGATAGGTGCCTGCGAGAGTGATTGATGGGGTGGCCGCTAGCATCTGGGTCTAGAAGGAGCAGGTTGCCATCACTGAGTGTTTTGAATGCAGAGTAATGCTTTGTGATCCTGGCGTTACATCCTCGAAGCTCAGCGTACACAATGAGAAAGAAGTGACTCCCTGTGGATTGGCTTTCTTTGTGTATGAGCCTATCCTCATTATTTGCTAGAGTAACCAAAGGTTTGAAATGGCCCAAGATTGGTCTGAAGTATCCCATGAATCTGGAAAGAAATGCCTTTAAAATTTTTCTCATCAAAGCTTATATTTATTACATTTTCCTCATACTTTTTAATGAACTCAGGAATAACACCAACAGCAGCTACCACAGTTCAGTTCAGTCGCTCAGCTGTGTCTGACTCTTTGCGACCCCAAGAATCACAGCACGCCAGGCCTCCCTATTCATCACTGTCTCCCGGAGTTCACTCAGACTCACGTCCATCAAGTCCGTAATGCCATCCAGCCATCTCATCCTCGGTCGTCCCCTTCTCCTCCTGCCCCCAATGCCTCCCAGCATCAGAGTCTTTTCCAATGAGTCAACTCTTTACATGAGGAGGCCAAAGTACTGGAGTTTCAGCTTTAGCATCATTCCTTCCAAAGAAATCCCAGGGCTGATCTCCTTCAGAATGGACTGGTTGGATCTCCTTGCAGTCCAAGGGACTCTCAAGAGTCTTCTCCAACACCACAGTGCAAAAGCATCACATTTTGCGTCTTTGATACCCTGTATACTTTATGCATTATTTCAGCTCTAACACTTGCCCTACCAGATGAATATTGCTAAGCCCTCTATATAACTGTGGGACTTGAGGTCCAGGAAGTTATGTCACTGGACTGAAGCCTGTAAGTCACAGACCTTCTGCTTGAGTTCGGGAATGTCAGGCTCCAGTGACTGTTCTCTGCCCATTCTGTCGTATCACTCAGTTCAGTCGCTCAGTCGTGTCCGACTCTGCAACCCCGTGACTGTAGCAGGCCTCCCGGTCCATCAGCACCTCACGGAGTCCACTCAAACTCACATCCATTGAGTGAGTGAGGCCATCCCACCATCTCATCCTCTGTCATCCCCTTCTCCTCTCACCTTCAATCTTTCCCAGCATCAGGGTCTTTTCAAATGAGTCAGCTCTTCGTATCAGGTGGCCAGAGTATTTGAGTTTCAGCTTCAACATCCATTCTTCCAATGAACACTCAGGACTGATCTCCTTTAGGATGGACTGGTTGGATCTCCTTGCAGTCCAAGGGTCTCTCAAGAGTCTTCTCTAATGCCACAGTTCAAAAGCATCAATTCTTTGGCGCTCAGCTTTCTTTATAGTCCAACTCACACATCCATACATGACCACTGGAAAAACCATAGCCTTGACTAGATCTTTGTTGGCATCTGTCATATCACCATCTCCCAAAAAACTGCTTACATGGTACTAGACACTGAGTCTGTTAAGAGATTATATAACCACCAGATGAGCAGTGGTGCCTTAGTTTTGAACTCGTTGTTTAGAACAATTTGGTTTCCCATAGATAAGAAAACTCAGAAATAATAGTTCAATTATAATAGTTCAGTTATAACTTCAGCCCTTCCATCATGAGGCCAAACTTAATCAGCCCCTGTCCAAGTCCTACATGTGCAAGAAAAGTAGGTAACTGATAGCTTGCATGCCTAGTAACTTTCTATCAGATTTATCATGATCTAGATCGCTGCTGCTGCTAAGTTGCTTCAGTCATGTCCGACTCTGTGCAACCCCATAGACGGCAGCCCACCAGGCTCCCCCATCCCTGGGATTCTCCAGGCAAGAACACTGGAGTTGATTGCCATTTCCTTCTCCAATGCATGAAAGTGAAAAGTGAGAGTGAAGTCGCTCAGTTGTGTCCAACTCTTAGCGACCCCATGGACTGCAGCCTACCAGGCTCCTCCGTCCATGGGATTTTCCAGGCAAGAGTACTGGAGTGGGTTCCCATTGCCTTCTCCAGATCTAGATCACTACTGTCCAATAAAAATAGAATGCAAGTCACAAATGCTAGTCCCATAATATAATTTTAAATTTTCTAGTAGCCACATTTTAAGAAACAGATGGAATTTAATAATAGATTTTATTTAACCCAATAGTTCAGAGGTTATCATTTCAATGTATGATCAGTACATTTAAGAAATGATATTCTTTTTGGTACCACGTCTGAAATATGATGTACAAAATGTCTCAGTTTGAACCAGAAATGTTTCAAATGATTGATAGGCACATACTGAACAGTGTAGTTTTTGATAGTAAATGATTTGGCTTAACAGACCCAATGCCTTGAATTCAGACCAGATATCTACGTTAGCTATCAATACATCTGTCTCATCTCTCTACCAACTGATTCATTTATACAAGAACATGAGGGAGCTGACATTCTTCTTAATATCATCAACCTCACCTACCCGTCTGTAAGTTCTTATCATCTCAAACTTTGAAACCTTGACTTTGACCTGAAGTTCGGACCCCTTCCTCTTCTGTCTTCTGGAGACTCTGCACGGCCTTGAGAAAATTGTTTGCTTGCTTTTCACTGAATTATCCTTTCCTGGCAATGTTCACAAATCATAAGTAGACAGCCCAATGGAGTCTCACTCAGAGTTCAGATCAGAAAATCCTGCTAACATCCCAAAAGCCCTCTTTCACCTTCTTATAGTCATCACCCCCTTCAAGAAAACTACTACACTAATTTCTAACACAAAGATTAATTTTGCCCATATTTCAAAAACTTTATTTTTGGCAGCACTGGGTCTGCACTGCTATGTAAAGGCCTTCTCTAGGTGTGGCGAGTAGAGGTGACTCTCTAGTTACAGCGGGTGGGCTTCTCTTGCCAGCGGCTTCTCCTCTTGCTGAGCTTAGACTCGCGTGCAGGCTTCAGTAGCTGTGCATGGGCTTAATTACCCCCATGGCATCTGGAATCTTCCTGGACCAGGGCTTGAGCCTGTGCCGCCTACATTGGCAGGTAGATTCTTAACCACTGGACCACTAGGAAAGTACAGTCTTGCGCATTTTTAGCATTACATAAGTAGATTCTTCTAGGGCTTACTCTTTTCTGTCTGCTTTCTTTCAGCCCCATTATATGTGCAAGAGTCATTGTGTTGTTGCATGTAGTTTATGAGATTTCATTCTCACTGATGTAAAGTGTTCCATTGGATGACTGTATCACTGCCTATCCATCCACTCTACCATTGATATATATTTGAGCTGTTCTAGTTTCTGACCATTACACGTCATGCTACTATGAACTTTTTTTTAAACATGTCATCTGGTAGAAAAAAAAAATGAGTGTGTGTATATATGTAGGCAGAATTGCTGAGTCATAGTAGATTGTGCCTGTGGTAAGTAGAATAAAGCCCCCCTGCCCCCAAAGATATCAGGTCCTGCATCCTGGAACCTCTGAGTTTTACGTTATAAGAAAAAGGATCTTTGCTGATATGATTGTTAAGTATCTTGAGATGGAGGGGTTATCCTGCAGATCTTAAATGTAATGACACGTTTCCTTACGAGAGGGAGGCAGAAGGAGACATCACACACACACAGAGGAAAAGGAGATACTAAGACTGAAGCAGAGAACGGGCATGACCCCACCACAAGGCCAAGAATGGGTTGGACGAGGCGAGGACTGTTCTCTCCCAGAGCCTCCAGAGGGAGCGCAACCCTGCCAGCACCTTGCTCCTAGCCCAGTGGTCCTGATTTCAGACGGCTGGCCTTCAGAACTCTGAGATAATTAATTTGTGCTGTTTTAAGTCACCCACTTTGTGATCATTTATTACAAGACATTAATAGGGCTAATTCGTTTTCCTAATTGATAGCTGTTTAGAAGAAAAAATATCTTAGTTACAATATCAAATTACAAACAATATTAAAATGCAAAGTATAAACTCTAAAGAGCAAGTTTCAAAAAGAAAAGTCTACTCTTGCCATTACCATGTTTAAAAGAAAATGTCATCATCCAGAGGGCTCAGAAGAAAAACATACTCTAAAAAAAATTTCCTGAAAGACACAGATGAAAATTTTGGTAAATTGTCTAACATCCTTTGTAAAATACTAATAGATATAAACTCTATTAAAAGAAAAACTAAACTAGGTAAAGAGAATCCAAATTGCTGCATGTTAAAGAAAATAGCACAGGGCTATGTAGGAACTCTCTGTACTATCTTCACATTTTTTCTGTAAATATAAAACTGTTCTAAAATAAAATGTTTAATTAAAAAATCAGAAGAATAA
The DNA here is from genome assembly GCA_006410675.1 of Oreotragus oreotragus. NCBI lineage: Eukaryota > Metazoa > Chordata > Mammalia > Artiodactyla > Bovidae > Oreotragus > Oreotragus oreotragus. The sequence goes on from SJYX01017001.1 coordinate 140,564, forward strand.
TAAACTCAGAATTCAAGATCAGGCTAGCCTCCACTGAAGCCACTTTGTGGCTTCTCTTTGGCATGTTTGAATGACCAGCATTGCTGTTCTTGCACTTTGGGACTGATATTAAGTAAAATAAGGGTGACTTGGACACAAGCACTGAGATGCTGAGATAGTTGATCTGATAGCCAATTCAGCCACTAAGTGACTGACACACCAGATAGGCAGAGCAAAGTGATAATTCCGTGTCTTCGGCAGGATGAAGCGGGATGGCATGAGGTTTCATCACAGTACTGAAAATGATGCACAAGTTAAAAGTGATGAATTGTGTATATCTGGAATTTTCCATTTAATATTNGTACTGGAGTGGGTTCCCATTGCCTTCTCCAGATCTAGATCACTACTGTCCAATAAAAATAGAATGCAAGTCACAAATGCTAGTCCCATAATATAATTTTAAATTTTCTAGTAGCCACATTTTAAGAAACAGATGGAATTTAATAATAGATTTTATTTAACCCAATAGTTCAGAGGTTATCATTTCAATGTATGATCAGTACATTTAAGAAATGATATTCTTTTTGGTACCACGTCTGAAATATGATGTACAAAATGTCTCAGTTTGAACCAGAAATGTTTCAAATGATTGATAGGCACATACTGAACAGTGTAGTTTTTGATAGTAAATGACTTGGCTTAACAGACCCAATGCCTTGAATTCAGACCAGATATCTACGTTAGCTATCAATACATCTGTCTCATCTCTCTACCAACTGATTCATTTATACAAGAACATGAGGGAGCTGACATTCTTCTTAATATCATCAACCTCACCTACCCGTCTGTAAGTTCTTATCATCTCAAACTTTGAAACCTTGACTTTGACCTGAAGTTCGGACCCCTTCCTCTTCTGTCTTCTGGAGACTCTGCACGGCCTTGAGAAAATTGTTTGCTTGCTTTTCACTGAATTATCCTTTCCTGGCAATGTTCACAAATCATAAGTAGACAGCCCAATGGAGTCTCACTCAGAGTTCAGATCAGAAAATCCTGCTAACATCCCAAAAGCCCTCTTTCACCTTCTTATAGTCATCACCCCCTTCAAGATAACTACTACACTAATTTCTAACACAAAGATTAATTTTGCCCATATTTCAAAAACTTTATTTTTGGCAGCACTGGGTCTGCACTGCTATGTAAAGGCCTTCTCTAGGTGTGGCGAGTAGAGGTGACTCTCTAGTTACAGCGGGTGGGCTTCTCTTGCCAGCGGCTTCTCCTGTTGCTGAGCTTAGACTCGCGTGCAGGCTTCAGTAGCTGTGCATGGGCTTAATTACCCCCATGGCATCTGGAATCTTCCTGGACCAGGGCTTGAGCCTGTGCCGCCTACATTGGCAGGTAGATTCTTAACCACTGGACCACTAGGAAAGTACAGTCTTGCGCATTTTTAGCATTACATAAGTAGATTCTTCTAGGGCTTACTCTTTTCTGTCTGCTTTCTTTCAGCCCCATTATATGTGCAAGAGTCATTGTGTTGTTGCATGTAGTTTATGAGATTTCATTCTCACTGATGTAAAGTGTTCCATTGGATGACTGTATCACTGCCTATCCATCCACTCTACCATTGATATATATTTGAGCTGTTCTAGTTTCTGACCATTACACGTCATGCTACTATGAACTTTTTTTTAAACATGTCATCTGGTAGAAAAAAAAAAGATGAGTGTGTGTATATATGTAGGCAGAATTGCTGAGTCATAGTAGATTGTGCCTGTGGTAAGTAGAATAAAGCCCCCCTGCCCCCAAAGATAGCAGGTCCTGCATCCTGGAACCTCTGAGTTTTACGTTATAAGAAAAAGGATCTTTGCTGATATGATTGTTAAGTATCTTGAGATGGAGGGGTTATCCTGCAGATCTTAAATGTAATGACACATTTCCTTACGAGAGGGAGGCAGAAGGAGACATCACACACACACAGAGGAAAAGGAGATACTAAGACTGAAGCAGAGAACGGGCATGACCCCACCACAAGGCCAAGAATGGGTTGGACGAGGCGAGGACTGTTCTCTCCCAGAGCCTCCAGAGGGAGCGCAACCCTGCCAGCACCTTGCTCCTAGCCCAGTGGTCCTGATTTCAGACAGCTGGCCTTCAGAACTCTGAGATAATTAATTTGTGCTGTTTTAAGTCACCCACTTTGTGATCATTTATTACAAGACATTAATAGGGCTAATTCGTTTTCCCAATTGATAGCTGTTTAGAAGAAAAAATATCTTAGTTACAATATCAAATTACAAACAATATTAAAATGCAAAGTATAAACTCTAAAGAGCAAGTTTCAAAAAGAAAAGTCTACTCTTGCCATTACCATGTTTAAAAGAAAATGTCATCATCCAGAGGGCTCAGAAGAAAAACATACTCTAAAAAAAATTTCCTGAAAGACACAGATGAAAATTTTGGTAAATTGTCTAACATCCTTTGTAAAATACTAATAGATATAAACTCTATTAAAAGAAAAACTAAACTAGGTAAAGAGAATCCAAATTGCTGCATGTTAAAGAAAATAGCACAGGGCTATGTAGGAACTCTCTGTACTATCTTCACATTTTTTCTGTAAATATAAAACTGTTCTAAAATAAAATGTTTAATTAAAAAATCAGAAGAATAATAAACTCAGAATTCAAGATCAGGCTAGCCTCCACTGAAGCCACTTTGTGGCTTCTCTTTGGCATGTTTGAATGACCAGCATTGCTGTTCTTGCACTTTGGGACTGATATTAAGTAAAATAAGGGTGACTTGGACACAGGCACTGAGATGCTGAGATAGTTGATCTGATAGCCAATTCAGCCACTAAGTGACTGACACACCAGATAGGCAGAGCAAAGTGATAATTCCGTGTCTTCGGCAGGATGAAGCGGGATGGCATGAGGTTTCATCACAGTACTGAAAATGATGCACAAGTTAAAAGTGATGAATTGTGTATATCTGGAATTNATAGCCAATTCAGCCACTAAGTGACTGACACACCAGATAGGCAGGGCAAAGTGATAATTCCGTGTCTTCGGCAGGATGAAGCGGGATGGCATGAGGTTTCATCACAGTACTGAAAATGATGCACAAGTTAAAAGTGATGAATTGTGTATATCTGGAATTTTCCATTTAATATTTTCAGACTGCTCTTGGCCACAGGTAACTGAAACCGCAGAAAGTGAAACTGGGGGGGAAGGAAGGGGAAGGAAACTGAGTAGAGAAATGAAGAGCTTAGAGCCTGGAATGAGGGTACTAGCAGAAAATACTCTCTTGTATTGAGGGAGCAACTATATATTGAACAAGCTCACTCTAGGCAAAACTAATTAAGAGACCTACTTCTAGATACAGACAGGAAAAGAGACACAGTATCTTACTGGTACTCAGACCAAATAGAAGAAAACATTTCTAACAAAGAAGCAGTAATCAATTTACCACTGAATTCTTTTCTGTAACATTACATTCCACACAAATCATGGAACAACACTTGGAGTTCTAGGAGAAATACTATGGCCCAATAATTATATAATTTAAAAATGCCATCCTTATACAAAGGTAATAGAAAGACATTCTCAGATATTAAAAATCCCAGGAAATAGGCTGTCCATATCCCCATCTTGGAAAAATATATATCTTTAAGGAACTGAGATGAAGCAGTACTAAGTATACTCCAGGACTTGGAAAATCATAAAAGGGCTGAGCAATATCCATATTTAAAACATTTCATACTATTTTAAAGCTGTTTTAAAATGGAATGGGGAACAAGATAATTATGAAAAGATATAAAATGTATAGAACTAATTTCACAAGTATTATCTAGATCTTAAAACTAACATATATACAAACACATACATATCAGTGGCTCCCAGGAAGCCTCCCTTCTGCCCAGCCTCCCTACCACCATTGACTAGAACCCTACTTGCCCCTCCCTGCCAGTACAGACAACCTCAGGCACATGACCTGCCTAAGAGACTGTAAGAAATAACCTTAGTAAACTCCAGTTTTCACCTGAGTCACTTTGAACAGAAGCTCAACATTTCGAGGTCGTCTTTCTTTACCTTGACCCTCATCTCCACCTGTAAATTCCTTGTTCTGATCCGATCTCCTATTCTCCCCTCCTTCACAAACCCTTGCACTGTCTGCCATTCCCAATATATTCAGCTCTTTTCTGAATGATTCTTGTATCTTTTTAGCCTGAGACCGGATTCTCTCCTCTGCCTGTTGTTTCTTGTCATCTGTCCCCAAAATAACTGTTTTCTCTTTACCACCTGTCAGGGCCACTAGAGTTAGGGCAGATATCCTCATTAGTACTCACTCCTTGAGGATGTTACAAGCTGGCTCACAGTCACTTTTTCCAAAATTCATCTTGTCATAATCATTGGTGATATTGATATCAATATCTGTGTAAATCAAACCAATAGACTGTTCTTCAGTAAATGTTCTATCTCTGGCTTAGCTCATATGGTAACCATTAGGTACAAGTGCTGTTAAGCATTTGAAATGTGACTAATGCGACTGAGGAACTGAAGTTTTACTTTCGTTTAATTTTAATTTATTTAAGTAACCACATGTGCTAGTGGCTACCATTGTGGGCAGCACAGACACCAGTGAAAATTTCAGTAGCCAGTACTCTCAGTTTTCGTCCTGTATTCTTCCAAGTAGCTTATCCTCACTGCTACGCCATATTTTACTAATAAGACAAAATACTGCCCCGATTAAATCAGCACTTAGGTGACTAAATGTAGCTGATGAAAAGCACACAATCATGCCAATCTGTCTCACTTTATATCCACCAGCTTCAAGAGGGCTTTTACCTCTCGCAGTTTTACTACATTTCTCTAGTCCATTCACTCTCACTCTCCCAGACAAATGTGCTATGTCATCAGACTCCTCTAACTCTGGACACCTCATGTCACTGTGTCTTCTCTGCCAGAGATTTGGTTCCCATTTCACTAAGAAAACAGAATTAATGAGCACAGAGTTTCTATAATGCTTCCCCTGATGCATCTCCCAGCCTACCTGCACCTGTCCCCAAATATTCTGCTTCTGTTTGTGTGGAAAGTGCAGTGGATTCCAATCCCCTATAGCAATTAGGCCCCATATTTCCTGCATCATCAGTTTCTCCCTCTCTTCTACATATGCTCATCAGTATGCAAACAAGCTACAATACCTCCCCATTAAAAAATAAAAGCTTTCTTTAACTTATTTGACTCATATTCCCCTTTAACTATAATCTCATTTCTCTCTTCTCCCTTACAGCAAGACATGGTGAAAAACTCTCTCTTCCTCACTCAGCATGATTAATCATCAGTGTTAATATGGTTATCATTCCTTCATGCTGAACTTTTTAAAAAATATATATTTATTTATGGCTTTCAGTGTTAATGGACTGAATGTTCCAGTCAACAGATATAGGGTGGNAGTTAGGGCAGATATCCTCATTAGTACTCACTCCTTGAGGATGTTACAAGCTGGCTCACAGTCACTTTTTCCAAAATTCATCTTGTCATAATCATTGGTGATATTGATATCAATATCTGTGTAAATCAAACCAATAGACTGTTCTTCAGTAAATGTTCTATCTCTGGCTTAGCTCATATGGTAACCATTAGGTACAAGTGCTGTTAAGCATTTGAAATGTGACTAATGCGACTGAGGAACTGAAGTTTTACTTTCGTTTAATTTTAATTTATTTAAGTAACCACATGTGCTAGTGGCTACCATTGTGGGCAGCACAGACACCAGTGAAAATTTCAGTAGCCAGTACTCTCAGTTTTCGTCCTGTATTCTTCCAAGTAGCTTATCCTCACTGCTACGCCATATTTTACTAATAAGACAAAATACTGCCCCGATTAAATCAGCACTTAGGTGACTAAATGTAGCTGATGAAAAGCACACAATCATGCCAATCTGTCTCACTTTATATCCACCAGCTTCAAGAGGGCTTTTACCTCTCGCAGTTTTACTACATTTCTCTAGTCCATTCACTCTCACTCTCCCAGACAAATGTGCTATGTCATCAGACTCCTCTAACTCTGGACACCTCATGTCGCTGTGTCTTCTCTGCCAGAGATTTGGTTCCCATTTCACTAAGAAAACAGAATTAATGAGAACAGAGTTTCTATAATGCTTCCCCTGATGCATCTCCCAGCCTACCTGCACCTGTCCCCAAATATTCTGCTTCTGTTTGTGTGGAAAGTGCAGTGGATTCCAATCCCCTATAGCAATTAGGCCCCATATTTCCTGCATCATCAGTTTCTCCCTCTCTTCTACATATGCTCATCAGTATGCAAACAAGCTACAATACCTCCCCATTAAAAAATAAAAGCTTTCTTTAACTTATTTGACTCATATTCCCCTTTAACTATAATCTCATTTCTCTCTTCTCCCTTACAGCAAGACATGGTGAAAAACTCTCTCTTCCTCACTCAGCATGATTAATCATCAGTGTTAATATGGTTATCATTCCTTCATGCTGAACTTTTTAAAAAATATATATTTATTTATGGCTTTCAGTGTTAATGGACTGAATGTTCCAGTCAACAGATATAGGGTGGATAACTGGATTAAAAAAAATAATAATAAGACACAACTATAGGTTTCTTACCAGAGACTCACTTAAGAGCTAACGACACATAAAGACCGAAAGTTAGGGGATAAAAAAGCTATTTCATGTAAATGGAAATGACAAGAAAGTGGAAGTAATAATACATCAGGCAAAATAGTTTAATAGTAATACAAAGTCTATTGTTTTCCAGTCACTAAGTCATATCCAACTCTATGTGACCCCATGGACTACAGCATGCCAGGCTCCTCTGGCCTCCACTATCTCCCCAAGCTTGCTCAAATTCATGTTCATTGAGTCAGTGATGCTGTCTAACCATCTCATCCTCTGCTACCACCTATTCTTTTTGCCTTCAATCTTTCCTGGCACCAGATTCATTTCCAATGAGTTGACTCTTTGTATCAGGTAGGCACAGTATTGGAGCTTCAGCTTCAGCATGAGCCCCTCCAGTGAATATGCAGGGTTGATTTCCTTTAGGATTGACTGGTTTGATCTCCTTGAAGCCCAAGGGACTCTCAAGAGTCTTCTCCAGCACCACAATTCAATGGCATCAATTTTTTGGCATTCACCCTTCTTTATGGTCCACCTCTCATAGATGTACATGACTATTGGAAAAACCATAGTTTTGACTCTATAGCAAAGTAATGTCTCTGCTTTTTAATATGCTATCTAGTTTTGTCATAGTTTTTCTTCCAGGGAGCAAGCGTCTTTTCATTTCAAGGCTGCAGTCACCATCGCAATCTGTCACTGCTTCCACTTTTTCCCCTTCTATTTGCCATGAACAAATGGGACTGGATGCCATGATCTTCGTTTTTTGAATGTTGAGTTTTAAGCTAGCTTTTTCACCCTCCTCTTTCACACTCATCAAGAGGTTCTTTAGTTTCTCTTCACTTTTGGCTATTAGAGTGGTATCATCTGCATACCTGAGGTTGTAGATATTTCTCCTGCAATCTTGATTCCAGCTTGTGTTTCATCCAGCTTGGCATTTTGCATGATGTACTCTTATATATGTTAAATAAACAAGGTGACAATATATAGCTTTGTTGTACTCCTTTCCCAATTTTGAACCAATCCATTGTTTCAGGTCCAGTTCTACCTGTTGCTTCTTGACCAGCATACGGGTTTCTCAGGAGGCAGGTAAGGTGACCTGGTGTTCTCATCTATTTAAGAATTTTCCACAGTTTGTTGTGATCCACAAAGTCAAAGACTTTAGGGTAGTCATTGAAGCAGAAGTAGATGCTTTTCTGGAACTCTCTTGCTTTCCCCATGATCCAGTGAATGTTGGCAATTTGATCTCCAGTTCCTCTGCCTCTTCGAAATCCATGTTATTCTCTGGAAATACATCTGGAAGTTCTTGGTTTATGATCTGCTGAAACCTAGCTTGAAAATTTTGAGCATTACTTCTAGCATGTGAAATAAGCACAATTGTACAGTAGTTTGAACATTCTTTGGCATTGCTCTTCTTTGGGATTGGAATGAAAACTGGCCTCTTTCAGTCCTGTGGCCACTGCTGAGTTTTCCAATTTGCTGACATATCAAGTGCAGCACTTTAACAGCATTGTCTTTTAAGATTTGAAATAGCTCAGCTGGAATTCCATCACCTCCACTAACTTTGTACTAATGCTTCCTAAGGCCCATTTAACTTCACACTCCAGGATGTCTGGCTCTAAGTGAGTGATCACACCATTGTGGTTATCTGGATCATTAAGACCTTTTTAATATAGCTCTGTGTTTCCTTGTCACTTCTTAATTTCTTCTGCTTCTGTTGGGTCCTTATGGTTTCTGTCCTTTAGCATGCCCATCCTTGCATGAAATGTTCCTTGATATCTCCAATTTTCTTGAAGGGATCTCTAGCTTTACTCACTCTGTTGTTTTCCTCTATTTCTTTGCATTGTTTGTTTAATAAGACCTTCTTATTTCTCCTTGCTATTCTCTGGAACCCTACATTCAATTGTGTATATCTTTCCCTTTCTCCCTTGCCTTTACTTTTCTTCTCTCCTCAGCTATTTATAAAGCCTTCTCAGACAATCACTTTGCCTTCTTGCATTTCTTTTTCTTTGGGGTGGTGTGGGTCACTACCTCCTGTATAGTGTTATAAACTTTCATCCATAGTTTTTCAGGCACTCTGTTTACCAGATCTAGTCCCTTGAATCTATTTGTCACGTGCACTGTATAACCATAGGGGATTATAACAAAAGAAAAAAGAGTACTATATAATGATAATGATAATGATAAAAGGATCAATATAAGAAGAGTCTATAGTGCCCATTCACACAGATGCATCTCACATAGGCAGGCATTAATATATAAAGCAAATATTAACAGGAAGGGAGAAACTGAAAATAATAAAAGAACAGTAGAGGACTTTAACACTTCACTTACACCAATGGACAGATCATCTAGACAGAAAATCAATAAGAAAACAGTAGTCTTAAATTATATATTAGACCAGTTAGGTTAATACATGTCTATTATATGACTTTTCTTCCAAAAACAGCAGAAAATGCATCCAAGTGCACATGAAACATTCTCTGGGATAGATCACATGCTGGGCTACAAAATGAGTCTCAACAAATTTAAGAGGATAAAAATTATATGAAGCATTTTTTCTGGCTACCACAGGATGAAACTAGAAATCAACTACAGGAAGAAAATGGGGGAAAAACAAATACACAGAGACTAAACAACATGCTACTAAAGAGCAAATGGGTTGATGAAAAATTAAAGAGGAGATCCAAAAATATGTTGAGACAAATGAAAATAAAAGCACAATTTTCCAAAAACTATGAGGCCTTTAATTAGCATAGAGAATGTAGCCAATATTTGATAATAACTTTAAATGAAGTATAATCTATAAAAATTAATCATGGTATTGAATACCTGAAACCAATGTAACATTGTAAATCAACCATGCTTCAACTTAAAAATTAAAAAGAAAGTTTATATGTGTTTATATATAGAATATTCAAAAAGAGAGAAGAAGTAGAAATTTTATGGTAACTTTTTTTACAACTAGAACATGTATAAATGAAGACCATGGGCTTTGAAAATTAAAAAAGAAAACAAGGGGTTGAACAAAGAAGTCAGAAGAGATAGAGATATGGAAATTATGGAAGAGTATAGAGTAATAACAAGCTTTAACATATATCTGAGTTTCCAAAAAGAAAAAACTGGAGAGGCACTAGTGAAGAGATAATATTATAACTGAAAGAAAGCTAGCTCGAAGAAGAACATAAGTTTTAGATGGAAAGCTACAGCAGATCCATAAAGCCAAATCCAAATCATAACAAAAACTATAAAATATAAAAGGGAAGACACATAACAGCTATCACAAGTAAAAGGCCCATTATCTGTACAAATACAATAATCAGAAGAACAGCAGTCTTTCCATCAGTATAAATAAAAGTCAGAAGTAAATGACCATCTCCACCAGCAATGCACAGAAGGTTCCAGTTTCTCCATATACTTACCAATACCTATTTTGCTTTGTTATGTTATTAGTATAGCCATTCTAGTGGATGTAAAGTGATATCTCATTGTAGTTTTGATTCACATTTCCCTAATGACATGATGTTGAATACCTTTTAATGTGCTTATAAAATGTGTACATTTTAATATCTTCTTTGGAAAAATATTTATTCATATTTTTCAAAAGATTAAAAAAAATTTGGTTTGAATCATTTTCAAATCTTTATTGAATTTGTTACAATATTTCTTCTGTTTTGGCTCTGATGCACGTGGGATCTTAGCTCCCCAACCAGGGATCCAACCCATACCTCCTGCATTGGAAGTCAAAGTCGGAAAACCACTGGAAAACCACTGGAAAGCCAGGGAAGCCCTGTTGCCCACTTTAACTAAATTACTTGTCTGTTTATTATTCACTTCTAAAAGTTACGTATATGAGTCTCTCACCAGACACATGGCTTGGTCTGTGTGCTCCCATTCTGTGGGCTTTTCTTTATACTTTCTTCTTGATATCATTTGAAGCACAAAGATCTCTAATTATAGTTTTAGTGGATTTCCTAGGATTTTCTAAATGCAGTGGGGAAAAAAAGTCATGTCACCTACAGATAGAGTGAATTTCACTCCTTCCTTTCCAATCTGAAAGTTTTTATTTCTTTTAGTTGCTTAATCGTTCTTATTAGAACTTCTGATACTATACAGTGTTGAATAAAAGTGGTAAGAATGGATGTCCTTTTCTTGTTCCTCATTTTAGAGGGAACACACTCAGTTTTTCACTATTAATTGTGATATTAGTTGTAATTTCCGTATATGATCTTCATGGTATTTATCAGGTTAAGGAAGTTCCTTTCTATTCCTAGTTTGGATTTTCTCAAATGCTTTTCTTGCTTCTATGTTATTTTTTCCTTTCATCTAATAATATGGTTTATTACATTGATTAATTTTTGTACATTAAGCCAACCTTACATTCCTGGGGTAAAGCTCATCTGATAATGGTGTATGATCCTTTTTATATGTTGCTGGATTCTTACCAAGATTTAGTTACTTTTGTTGAATGAATATTTCCTCACTTGTTTTATGTACTAAGACAATTTCCAAGGACTTAAAATTTTTATATATTTGAACTTTCAATAGTTAAATTGTTATTTTGCCAAGGATATGGTCCATCAAACTCCTTTTTCTGTCACTGTGAAAGATTTCATTTCATTCTTTCCTATTGTCATGTAGCATTGCATTGTATAAATGATATACTAAAACGTTGTTTTCGACTCTGTCTATATTTGATTTGTTTCCAGTTGTGTTAGTTACTGTAAATTTTCTGTTCATTATCTGTTGAAATAAATGTGTAAGAGTTCTTTTTTTAGTTGACTTACTTTTATTAAAGGATCATTGCTTTACAGAATTTTGCTGTTTTCTGTCAAACCTCAACATAAATCAGCCATAGGTGTACACATATCCCATCCCTTTTGAACCTCCCTCCCACCTCCCTCCCCACCCCCACAC